>PVIR01005122.1:0-74074 GCA_004026965.1 Petromus typicus | reverse complement strand
CTCAAGGTATGTCCATTTAAGTAGAAATGATTCAAACTTATCATTTTTTATGGCAGAGTAGTACTCCATTCTGTAGAAGAACCACAGCTTTTTTATCCAGTCTCCAGTTGATGGACACTTGGGTTGTTTCCAAGATGCAGCAATCACAAACTGGGCTGCTATAAACATGGGTGCACATATGTCACTGTGATATGAGTCTGTTAATTCTTGTGTGTATATACCTAGCAGGGCAATGGCCGGGTCAAATGGGACGTTTTAATATGACAGACCTTGTCTTGGAATATTTGTTGATGCAAGTACATCCTGTCTGTGCATCACCAGGGTTTCTTTTAACTAAAGCATTAATTAAAAAATTATTTTACCTTATTTAACCATATTATGCATTGAAATGACTAAGAGAGGATTAAAATTTTTAATTTTCTGCTATTTGAATTTTAAATAAATATTCTATGGAAGAAAAATGTAGAAAGCATTTGCAACCATAATTTTGTTTGAGACTTTTGATCCATTTTTTTACTCTGTCAATATTTATCAAGCTTTCTTGACAATTTAAATTTGTCACAGAAATTTACCATTTATATCATTCTTTGTTTGAAGAGGGATTTTTAGTGAATGAATATTCTCACTACTTCACTTAGACATATTTGATTCCTAAACTGATATAACTTTGACTCACTTGATAAAATGCTTGCTAAATTTTCAATCTAATTTCTCTATTTTGAAGCCGTTGCATTGTCTTCCCTCTGCCATGTTCAACTTCACCTCCTATGCATTGAAATTAGTTTTGAAATGGTTTTAAAATATTGAAAGAATTTAGATGTTTTCCAAATTAACTACAGAATTGGAAAATATTTACAATTTAAATTTTAGATAATGGTTTTAATATAATATATCTACCATAAGTAGCAAAAGCTGCAGTGCAAGTTTTATAAAAAAATTATAACAGTAGGAAACACATTACCAAGAACAATAGAATCAATGTATTTACAACCACCAGAACATTTAGATGTTGAGGATTAATGGCAATGTGTCTTTCACTGTAATAAATGTCTTTCATTTAAATATTCACTTTATATTTTTATTACACCTCCTTGTTCAAACCTTTATGGCAATTTATGTCAAACAAACATTTTACAGTGTGTCCTCATCCACCTAACTCACGAGATTTACCACCAAGTGACTTCTTCTTATTCCTCAAAGTCAAAGAGGCCATGAATATTATTTCCAATTGATTAAGAACATTGAGACAGCCAGTATAGCACAACTAAACACACTCACTAAAGATTTCCAGAATGGCTTCAGAGAGTGAAAAATGGCATAAATATGTTTGAAGTGAGGAAGAATTTTTCTTGAGAGAGTAATGATATGCCTTTGTCTGTAAGAAATTTATTTTAAATGTACACATTATCCATACTAGCTGGTCACACTTCATACAGTTCTAACTTTACATATATAAATATAATTGGCACTTTCACATTGATGTACAATTTTTAGTATTAATAGACAATCTAAAATTATTTTCTTTCTATGTAATTTCTGTCTCCATTGAGTGGCTTTTTGTTATTTTCTAAGGAATTGCATGTCTTTATTGGGTGTTTTGATTCTCCTCTATTCAGAATGCCATAAAAGATGATACAGTATACAGAGTAAATATGGGTGGATTTTTCCATTATTTTCTAAAATAATTGAATTAATTCTTTTTTCTTCATGTTGATTGTAGTCAAATCATTTTATAACTTAATCTATTTTCACGGAAATATATTTTAATTTATGTGTGTCAATTATAGTACAATATATATTTCAGGAATTATTAAAATAAAATAAAGATTAAAATATAGTTATTTCCAGTAAACTATTATATAGAAAAAATTGTATAACTAGTCTTTGTTGAAGTCTGTATGGTCACTGTGGAACTTCACTGAGCTACAATGTACTACTTCAAATAATATATATATAAACAGCATGCAGTGATACTTTGGCTTGTCATTTTTAATTTCTATTCTTGTGTGTCTTTATCTTAGCAGAGTGTCAGCTCCCCAGCACACTGAGCTATGTGGTAGATATAATCTGAATCAAAGCACAATTGCAAAAATGTCAAATATGATCAAAAGGAGAAAATCACTACAAAAGAGAATTCACCACGGTAACTCTTTGCAGTTCCCAACTCAGAGGCCTAGTAGCTTCATCAAAGATATAAGATATGGGAAAAGGCCCATTAGGTCATCAAACCTATCCCCTCAGCAAAGGGAAAAAAAATGAATTCGAGCAACCCCATCTGTTGGCTTCAAACCAAATTCAAGATAGAAAGACCCTGCTGTTGCTCTTGATACATTATTTCCTGACACTGGATGTCATTTATACAAAAAGCTAAAATGAATTGTGTGCCCCAGCATCCTGGAATCATAGAATAGACTTTGAGAGCTGGAAAGTACACGAGCCCAGCCTCCTCATTTTGTAGAAAAGTACCCTAAAGACCTGAAAGGTTAAATGACTAGCTCAACTCCACAAAGCCACTCAGCTGGTCTAGTAACAAAACCAAAGTTTCTAGAGAAAACTAAATCGGTATTTCTAGCAAATAATCCTCTTTAGAAAAAAGTCTTGGTAGCAATCCATTCTGTACAATGTGTTTAACAAGTTTGGATTTGGCTTGTCTCTATCAATGACCTACTTTTTAAATTTTAACATTGAAGAGTTTGTATCTAGTTTTTTACTTTCAAACCACTAACTTTTAGAGATGATACTCACTACAACTGGAACAGAGTTCCAGTTTTATACCAAAACTGTCTCATATCATAAATTTCTTCCATAGTTGACTACATATTAGAAAGGCATGAAAACAATCATACATAAGTTTTAAATTTTTATGTATTGTTTCTCTACCCTCTCAGAGAGATCTTAGGTAACTTTTGTATTGTAACAGATTTTAGTGTTTTACTAGTGGAGAAATGGGAAGACAAGTGAGCTCAGAAAAGCTTTAAGATTTACAAAGAGGATTTACACCAGACTTGGTTTGGGGAGGTACCAAACACAAGACAGTAGCTACTACTTAGGCTAGGAGGAAAGAAAGGGCTTATAGTAGTAAAGGATCAAAACTGTGAGACACTATAGTTTTTAAGGAGAAAATGGAAGTCCCAGCATGTAGGAGAGTTTTTTTTTTTCTGACTTTTAATACTATGCAGGTTAAATATAGTAATTCTGCTAGGCAGATATAGGCAACAGATACCATGTTGTAATAAACACTTCTATTTTATATATAGCAATGTGAAAGCAGTTCTAGAAGCTAAGCGTTTGCATAAGTATTGAGAAAACTGAGACTGGTTTTATTAGTTAATAAGTAACAACTGATGACAAATGAAAAGCTGGGTTCAAGTATTCTTTCAATTATCTTGTTACTCCATCCACATCTCATGAAAACTCCTAAAGTAGAAGATTTGATTCTCACATTCCTATATTTTTTCATAATTTATTAGTCCCTTTTTGTATAGTTTTTCTTCATAATAACTATTATCAATTGCTCATCTCAAGTTGTTTTGGTTCACTGCATGAGTTCAGTCCTGTATTAGCTAAGAAAAATAATACACATCCATATATTCAAGGAAGTATTTTTGTCATTGTTTTTGTGTTTTTGAAACAAGAGTCTCGCTTTGTAGTTCAGGCTGACCCTGAGCTCACTACGTAGCCCAGGCAAACCGCTAAATCACAGCAGTCCTCTTGCCTCTACCTTCCAAGTGCTGGGATTACAGGTGTGAGCAACCACACCCAGCACTGTGGTTTGTGGTACTGATTGCTTCAGGGTGTAGTTTCCACACCCAGCATTGTTGTATGTAGTTAGCGGGGATAGAACCCAGGACCTTGTACTTGCAAGGCAGATGCTGGAACCAAACTAAATTCCCACCCTCAAGCAAGTTTTTTGAGGAAATCTACTGTTAATATATTTACTCAATCTTAACAGTAGCTGTAGAAAGCCAATTAAAAACAAATGGATGTCCTCAGTCCACCTGTGTTTCCTAAATTGCAGTTTATATTATACTTAGGCCAAGAACCAAGTAGTTTGCATAAAATATTTTTGGAAAACAGAGTTTATCATCTTATCAACATTCCATGTAGAACTAAGGAATGTGTGTATAATATTGCTGGCTTTTATTCATTTTCTGAGGTTTCATAGGGTGTGTGTGAGTGTGTATGTGTGTGTGTGTGTGTGTGTGTGTGTGTGCTCACGCGCACGTTTGCATGCCATCTTGTTTTAAAATCTCCATGAATGTTCTCTTTCCCAAACTTTTCTTCTTAATTTTTTTCCATAAATGTTACTGGAATACTATGAACAAGAACTAGAAAAAATATTGCTTTGTCTAATAGTCTATTTATTCTGTCACATGATTGTTTTACTGTGTTTGAAGCACTGTTTCAGAGCCAGACATAATCACATTCTGCAGTTCCTCACCTTATTAACTGACAGAGCACTGTTCCTATTAGACAATTGATCCTGGGCAGATGAAGCCATTAAAAACAGTACTAATTAGCTGAAGAGAGGAGACAGCAATGCAGGCTGCCTCACTTCCTTTCATACTTAGGGAAGTTGATGTTCCAGACAAATAATAATTGATATGTAGTCTGCCTTAATTGTGGTTGTTAACAGCCAGAATTATAATGACAGGCTGACAATTTCTGTCTAGCCTACTGAATGTTTATTTCAGGATTCAAGAACCCCTGGGTAATCTTTTTGGTTAACTTGATTGAACCTCAGATTGCATTTTAGAGTGAGCTTGAAATCAAGACTCCATAGTAATCCTAGTTTATGTGTTATTTGGTACACATCTCTGAGAATTACGAGTTTATCTAAGATATGCATAGTGCCCAAAACCATTGTATAAAAAATAGTTAGGTTAAAGAGGAATTGTGTGTGTGTGTGTACACACACACACATACACACACAACACATACACCCCCGTGTGTTATTTTATTTCTAAGTAATTATAGGTTATAGATTTTAATTTGGCTCTATCAGCTGTAGTACAGTGATGCAAGAAATTTAATGACAGGGCTGGGGATTTAGCTCAGTGATTCCGGTGACTGCTTTGCAAGTGCAAGGTCCCAGGTTTCAACCCAGGTAACCACATACAACAATGTTGGGCATGGTGACTTGCACCCATCAGCTATAAGTACCACACACAGGCGGGAGGATTGCTGAATACAAGGCTAAATTCAGGACCAGCTGAACTACAAAGTGAGATCTTGTTTCAAAGAAATCTTTAAAAAAGAAATCTAGTTACAGAAAAGTAAAATTTATTAGATTCTTTTCATTCTTGACAACAAACATTAATTCTGTATATAAAATGATATTTTTCTTGAGTTTGGGATGCAATTAATGTGTCATAAAATGTATGAGAAAATCTAAGTGTCTCTGTCCATTTTAGCATTGTATCTCCTTTACATTTAAGTCAAAAATTAAATGAGAATACTATAAGTTAATTGTCTTAGAGGACAATTTTGCCTCAGCATGAAATGATTTAGAAGCGTATCCTGCCAGCTATTCTCCCCCAAAACACCTTGCTTAATCCTTTAGTAGAAGGCATGCATAGGAAGTTATGATATATCTGTGTTACTGTGAGGTATCAAAGAGAATCCTCCCAGTAGTGGTGATTTGCCAGGGGTGCTGGTTGATCTGCGAGTACAAGATCCCAAAGAAGTGGCATCTCAGAACCTCTCTTGGCCCATCCTATTTCACTATTGGGATATTCTGACATAGTGTTTTCTGGGAGTAAGTGTAGTTTCTGGATTACAGCGATCACCTCCGGCCTCACTGTGACACACAGGCACCCATTCCCCAGCCAGTCAGTGCGAGTATCCTGCTATTGATTATTATCCTGCCCTTAATTATTTCTTCCCACTTTTAGGACATTAAACTTTCTCTTCATCCAGAGTTAGATGTGCATGTGTGTGTATGTGTGCCATGCGTGAATGTGAGGGTTAACTATTTTTCTACTCCTCATTTCTGACTTTTTTGTCATTGTGGCAGTCTTTGTTCATGGTTGCTTGCCGTAAATTGTCTATGCTATCATAATGATACCCTGTCTCTGAAATATCTTATCAAATCCTTTGCATTCTATCAGATCTTTTTCCTTTAGTAGTAGCAAATAAGAGATGTACACTTTACAAAGCCTTCAATGCCTTTCTCAACCAACAATGAACGTGTGTGTGTGTGTGTGTGTGTGTGTGTGTGTGTGTGTGAGATAATATGAAAGTACACACTATGTGCTATGGTCATAACGTAAGTTATTCACTAAGGAATTAAAAACCATATGAGCCCTTAATTTAAATTTCTCCAGTACTCACTCCTGAATATTAAACTGAGATTGAAGCATTTCTGAACAGCTATCCATATTATTGCAAGACATGTTTTGTGAAGTAACATACTGTGACACATAGTTTAATGAGTACATTTAAATAAATTTTATTTTAGTATACTTTGACAAAATAGTGAAAGAATACCATAGTATGGGGATCCTTGAGATATGCACATAATTATTTTTACTAGTATTTAAAATAATTAATTAATAAATATTTAATTTTTATATATTAGTGATAAATGATTTGGGCCATTGGTAGGTGTTTCTACAAATTATTTACAGATATTTGCATTGAAAATCTCAAATGCCAAACTAACCAATAAAAATTCATTCATTCATCAAATTTTCATTGTACTCTTTTATGCATTGAACACTATACTCAGAGTTAAGGGATTATATGTTTAAAAAATAAATAAATTATATTGTCAGGAAACTCTGTTTAGTAGCAGAGCCATAATGTGTATATTCATAACCATAAAATAAAGCAGGAATATTTCTAACAAATACGAAAAAGTAATTCTCAGCATTCACTCTTAAATTTTTTTGAAATTATGAGTTATTTAAAGTATAGAGTGACATTCATGTTTATGTCATGTACACTTAACACATGCTGGCATTTTGACTTATTTACAAGTCTTTTTTTTTTTTTTTTTACCTTTTGATGAAGTAAAATGCTACATGCATTACTGAAGATTATTTGCCATCTCACTTTCCTCCTTTCTCTCTCTGAGTTAAGTACTGGTTTGAATTTGGTATGTATTCTTTCCTACAATGTTTTAATACACTTAATATATAGATATAAAAATGTAACATTTTACTCATAATTTGAAAGTTTTGTCGTGAGTATTATTTCTTCAACCTAACTTTCTCCCCCAAAGATTTTCATTGGATGCAAAGTACTGTTAATAAACTACATTCTCCCTGTTGAGAAAAAATCTATTCTTATTGCTTGTACTTAGAAATGTGCCCGACATTGCTTCATAAGAGGCAGCATTTACTCATCTTTCATTCTATACTAAATGCTAGTTGAAACCTTTATATGTAAAAAGTCACGTAGTTTCCATAGTAAATCTGTAAATTAGATGATATTTTTATTTTCACTGTAGTGAAAAGGACCCCAATGAAAACATTTCTTTGCACAAAGTTACATGTATAGCAGATGACTAATCATCTTTTGAACTTTGCAGGATAGTTCTAGATCCCAAGATCTTTCATCATCTCATAAGTAATCAGTTTGAACAACCTCTTACTTGTCAAGGTTTGGATTTTTTATTTTCCCTAAATAAGGATCATCTTGTATATTTTAATGAATTGTTGCACAAATGATTATATTTTTAAAAATAAAGTCAATTTTTCCTTTTTGATAATGCCTTTTTCATCTTATTGAGGAAATATTACTGTATATTCCTTTTCAAAATATGTAAAATTCCTCTGTTATTTCTTAAACAAAATTAAAGATTAGATTAGAATTCTGGACTTTTTGTTCAAGTATAGTTGTAAATATGGGTATAACTGAGCCATTATTATATTATGTCAATTACTAGTGAAAATATTTCTGGATAGTTCAACAAGAAATGCTGTTTTCTTATTTTCTAATGCAAATTATCTCATAAATTTGTTTTATTGCTTTAACCCTCCAAAAAACTTAAAAAACAAAATATATATTTCCATAGACTATATACCTTTATACTAGATTTACTTCTAAGTACTTTATTTTGTTGTTTTTGCAATCATTAATTATATAAATTTTGTTGATATTTTCCACTCAATTTTACTTGGATTTAAGTGATATCCTCTTATATGCTTGCTCATATTGGTCATTAATCCATGAAATGATTGACAGAATTATGTTAAGATTTTGGTATAATATAGAGCAATGTTAATATAATAATCATAATTCTAATTTGGACAGATTAAATGGGTAGAGTTAAGGAAATAGAAAATAACATGAATTTGAAAGGACAATAAATGTTAAGGCATTGTACTGTATTATTTCAAAAAATATTAAGCAGTTACTTTTTATTTTCATGCATTATATGTTAAAATTTTTTAAATAACCACTAGAAAATAATAAATAAGTGAAACATTAAGCCAATAAAAATTTTAGTAATTAAAATGTATTTAAAATTCCAATGTATCAATTAATTAAAATACAGAAGGGAATATTTTTAAAAGAAGTGAAATTTGGGGACAAATAAAATGCTAAATGGAAGATAGAAGAAATACCTAGTTAGGATAAAATTTAAATACATCACCAGTATAACTGACATAAATTACCACATAAAATAGATTCTGAAGTACATTAAAAATAAATGAAACAAATTGGAGCTTTGCTTTACCATGGATAGTAATGTGCTATGATGTGAAAGGATAATTAACATGATATTGTGCACTCATCTTGAAAAAGCAAAGATTTCCTATCTTCTTTTCTTTCTCCTTTCATTCCCTTTGAACACGTCAATGCTAAATCTATGTGGTTGGAGAAGACAAGGTTAAATTCATGTTTAGATTGTCAAGAAGAGTATGAGTTTGATAATTAGGTGTCCATGTAGGAGTTTAAACTCAAGAGGAAGGGGAGCCCAAACAAATAAGAAGAGTAGCCATGTAAGTGTGAGGTTGACGGGTGCCAGGACAGTAGAGTGTTAGAATTTGACAGGTGGGAACAAGATGACCGTGAGTGGAAATCAACTACTTTGTTAATGCCCTGGTAAGTTGGGAGAAGGTGCCTTCTTCTGACTTCTGAAGGTAGGACATGAATGTTGCATGAGACAATTAATTTTGCTGAGTTTTGAGTCTGAGCCAGACAGTGCAATGTCCACAAAGATGCTCGACCTCATGTGGGTTTTCAGAGCCAGAGCAGGATGAGCAGAGGTTCACTATGAAAGTGAGAGCTTAGTGTCAACTGTATAAACACTAATATGGTGATGGGGAGATTTCTAAGGAGGAAGTAATGGTAGGAATAGTGTATTCATTTGATATAACAAGTGAATTAACTAAATTCTAAGCAATTAATGAGCTCCATTTGTTTGTGTCCCTTTTTGCATCTACTAAACTGTATGCCCAACTGTATGCATTAAGAAGAATATTTTATATGGAATATTCACACAGAAAAATATTTCCAGTACTTTCTTTATAAGATTACACAATTTGAAAAATAATTTGAAATTTTCTCCTACATTAAATACCGTTTGCCTCATTCTTTACTTGTAATGCTTTAGTCTCTTTAATGTGATTTTCTATTGTTAAGATGAAATAAAAATGATGCTGGAATCACTTATCTTCAGATTATGTATGAGAAAGAAAGGTGCCTATTAGAACTATTAGCAGTATTGTTTACCATGCATTTGATTTGTTCAAATACATTTAATTATAAATATAAATTATATGTACAATTTAGGAAGAAAGTGATTAATAATTTAAGAATTGACTGTTGAGTCAAAATAATTTGTTTAGTCTCACAATAATTTAATTGCAAGTCGTTCAGAGGTATGTACACAACACACAATAAATATTTATCATGTGTTGAATGAGACAATGAGTATCAATGAATTTAACATTAGCAAATATTTGTGCTTTAAATACTTATGATTTGTTTAGTCATGAGTTAATTTGAGATAAAGTCATTAAAGCTGGAGGCAAAGTCCATTTCTGTTTGTGATCTTTTTAAGATGCTAGCAAAGTATCAGGAAATTAAGTATGAATTAAAAATGTCCTCTCACAGATTTCACAGAACATTCATTCCTAGGAATATCTGTTGCACAGAGACTAATCAAAATTTGCAGGGTTCTATAAAATTAACCCAGCTGGATTAGCCATTATTTTTTCAATTGTCCCTGAAGTACTTGGTCTTCTAACCTCACTGGCATTTTACTGTGATTAAAAATCAAAATACCTATAACAGTACCTAGAAGAGAAATCATCAGCACTCACTCAGAGAATTTCTAGAATCAACACAATAGCCTTGTTTCTTCAAATCATCCCTTTTTTCAGCTCCTTCTAATTGGAATATTTCTAACTCTGTTACAATTTCTAGAATGGCCAGCCATGGAGTTCTAGAAATGTGTCAACCATTTTGATATCAATATGATAACTATAGGTCATCTTTTGTCATTTTCCAAGTAAGATGGAGACATCCCAAGTTAAGCAATGCATATTTCTAGATAAATTTTGGCTTGGATCCTGTGAGGATACAGTACAGCAGGGGAATATGTTCTGACTCCAGTGGGGAGAAAGAAAACAGCTTTGCATTTGAAACCCTCTGGTTTCTGTTCTGTGTTCTTCCTTTGACAGAATTTAATCTATCTGATTTGTCTATGAAAATTGATATTGTAGGTACCATAGCTTTGCAGATAATTCTGAGTTTTAGAAAATTATCAAATTGATGGGTAGCCTCAGGAACTCCCCTGAACTGTAGTTGTGCCATAAATGAGGGACATCTTGAGGCTGAGTACTCACAACCTTATCGTTGGCATCGTTGGGAGATTATGAAGTCTGAGTCTAAGGAAACCTCCAGATCTTTCTTTCTTCTATTTGTGTTTCATTGTCAGTGTGCAGTTAATCAGAGCACATTTGCTGATGTGTCCAGAATGAACCTCGTCTTTAGTTCCTTCCACAGTTCTATTTCAAAACAACATTCTTAAAACAGACTTGAAAATAGCCTTTTAATAGATTATTGGTTCTACTCTGTCTTCTTCAAAGTATATTCTGAAACCATCAATGAAGGAAATACTTCTGAAACATAAATCTGGTATGATACATTGAAATAATGTCCAAATATACATTGTCTCTCTACACAGTCCTTTTGTTTAAGGTCCCTCTCCACAGTGTCCCTGCTATGGAGAGATTTCACTTTTCATCTTACTATGTCAGACTTGGTTATATCATTTTACTTTGACATTTAAATGTAAGCATGTGATTTTTAATCCTTCTGAGTATTAGTTTAAGTGACCGTTGCATGATGTTATGGCATTGCTTATCTGTTTGGTACATCATAATGGAGTTGTCACAGATAACTGCTGGTTTTTATTATGGATAAAATAAAGGAGAATTGCATCAAATAACGAGCATGTGCATATTAGAAAATAAAATTTTTCAATTGCGTGTTAAAGAAACATATTAGAAAGCTTATTGATACATAAATTAGCACTACAAGAGGGATGCTGCCATAGAAGCAATAAGAAATTAAGTTATAGCTTTGACTTTGAGAAAAATGGAGGATGAAAGGAAAACTGTTATGAGGTGTTAGATGACAAGAAATGTCCATCGTATAAAGCAGATATATATTTATTATGAGTTACAACTGCTATAACTAGAAAAACGTCAAATGAACTCATGGTTATGCTTGAGTAAATTAGGCTGCAGAATGCTGTTGTGTAGTTTCATCAATATTAGCTACATTGAACATGGATGAAAAAGAAAATGATTTGAGAATGTATGTGAATGGCAAGGGGCAAAACTATGACAAAAAGAGCATATATACAATACAGAAATTCTGAGAAATCAAGATGGGAGATGTAAGTATCTATTATCTCCAAATAGGAAAAATAAATAAATAATAAAATATAAGTGAAACAGCTGAGAATATTTAATTCGTGACATTTTTGGCTTAGGGAAAATAGATCAGGGAATGAATTGCCCTCAGACCAATAAATTCTGAATGCTAAGATAAAATGTGTCCCTTAACTAGTACTGTTGCCTGACTGCTAGTAGTCAGTGTGCTACAATCAAAGAGATAAAACGTCAAATATTGTTTTGAGAAAATATCACTTTTTATTATGTCACATCTGTAATGCATGTTGCTAAGCTTGAGATGACTGCTAGTACTAAATATTCCTTTCTTTTGTAACCAATCATAAAGCAGGAAAAAATGCTCAAGCTAACCGTTTTCCCTCAGTAGAAAACAAGTTACATACAAGTTTGATTCTTACAAGAAGAAAAAAAAATAGATAAATCTATTTTCCTAAGAATCAATTTCTTGTGTTTTATCTTAATTATGACACAGAGAATAAGAATTTAAGTAAATTGTGGTACTCAGAATTAGCTGAAATGGCAGAAATTAGACCATTTAGGTGATGTGTCTGAATTATCAGAGTAAGGAAAAGGAAGAGATTGATGTACAAGAGAAAAGCTAGGATAGGGCATTTACAGAGGTCCTTGGACAAACATTGGCCTATCAATGCACAGAGTGATATACTATGAGGCCGACAAGAGCACAGCTATTCTAAGGATGAGGAGTGAGGAATAAAAATACCAGAAATGAGAATAAAGTTAAATTAGACTTCAGCTGGGCTAAAGAGTCATCACAGAGTGAGTATTTTTGTCATGCTATTCGCTCCTGCTATAGTTTAGATCCAGGATTTCCTGAGAATCTTCATGTTGTTCAGAGATGGAACTTTGGAAGATGATTGAAATACATGAGTGATGTAGATGTGTCACTGTTAGGAGGTCAGATCTGGTCAGAAGGGATTGGTCCCTGGGGAGGGACCTGAAGAGTGCGTTTTCTCTTCTCAGCTCCTCCCCCTCCTCTGCATCCTGTTTGTTCTGATATGAACAGTTTCCCTATTCCCAGACCCTCCCGCCACATACAGAACACTATGGTACAATATGAGGTGTTTTAGGGCCAGTGTAATTAGTGTCTGAGACGCTATTTGACAGGTGAAGTAAAATAAAGATAGCTGACAAAACAATGACAGAAATCCTCTGAATTTAATAAATTAACCTCCTCATTTTACAGACAGAGGGATCTTATTAAGTGCTACAAATGATAGATATGAAGAGAACCACATCTACACACATCAAAACTATTACAAGAAAAATAAAAAAATTAAAGCAGCCAGAAGATAAAAACAAGCATAAGGAGAATGATAATGTGAATGATGGCTGAGGTCATATTGAATGACTGTCTTTCTGGGTGTTAACAAAATATCAAAGTTTTAAGTAAAGAGTCGGTCATGACAGTGCCATGCTGAATTATGGTGGAGCTTAATTAAGAGAGAACAAAAATGAGTAATATTCTTTCCTTGATTCTTCTCCCTTTGTGACCTGAAGTAATTTGTCCTATTATTTTCTCTATCTTCATATTTCATTCTTTCTCTCTCTATTCCTTCTGTATCTCTGTCTGTCTTTCTCCATCTCCTTTTTTGCATTTCCATTTCCATCACTCTTTGTCTCCACCTTTGTTTCTGATGTTATGTATCTCTGTCTATCTCCTTCTCTCCCTGTATGTTACACCTGTTTCCTGCTCCACGTTATTTGCTTCAGAGTGTCTTCCTATACAACAGAGTGTCTACCTTATGATCACTTACTATTCAACATTGTATTCATAGTTTGTCTTTGATATGGTTTTTCAAGGGCTCTATTTGTGTGATCTTTAATTTCAACCCACTTTTTGAAAGCTCATTTTAAAAATTTCTGAATTATCTCTCATTGTTCCTTCTGTACTGGAAGTCCTTTGTTGTTACATGTCCAATCAGAGGTAGTCTCATTATAGGACTAGTGCTGTTATGTCATATGTGGTCTTTGTTACAGTCTGTTAGAGTGAAAAATTGAAGTGAGGTAAATATTTTGTTGACAATTCAGGTAAATATGTGTAATAAATAAGTATTGGATACCATAATAATCTAATACTGAATTATCCAATCATACTGGTTTGTAATCCCAAGACTTCAAGACTTCATAAAAGTTTGCAATTTCCTTCTCACTCATTATAAACATTGAAGTGAAGAATAATTATTTAGCTACAAATCACTTAGAATAAATGCAAATATGTTTAGTCTGCATTTGATTGAAACTGAATATAGCTATTAACTTTTTATAAAGTTTTGTTCACATGGTGTCTAAAACCTGCAGATTTTTGATGAGTAGAGTTGAGTTTGAATTTACTGAACCTTATATTTTTAAAGTGTTTCTAAAGGCATCATAATAAGTTATGACAATAAGATATATAATAAAATGATAGTACTGTTATGAGGGTCAAATTCATGATTATATATGTATCATTCTAAATAAATTGTCTTGTGTAGAATAAATTTTGAATTGACTCACTATGATTCTTATTCTTTCTTGGAACCTACACAGGGCTTTATCTCTCATGACTTCGTCATGATGACTGCAATTGAATTTGGCACTCTGCTTTCCCTAGTTACTGGGCACCTTGTTACTTATATTGAACTTTTTCTCTGGTTTTAACTCCCAGCTATTTCATTTAAAAATATTGTAGCCATATTATAAATATATAACATTGAGTTAATTCTTGTAGATATCTTTGTGTAAGTTGTATATCCTTTTTAGTATTTTATTTTCTTTCTTTTGTATGTTGCCTCCTTCCTTATCTTCTATCTCACTCTAACCAATCGAGCAGTTCATAAACTCAGAAATTCTCTAGATTAATTTTCAGGCATGTGTTCTAATAGCCTCTCCAACTCTGTATGTTTATTATTTACTGCTCATTATTTTGTGTCTGAGCTCCAAGTTTAAGGTGTGGTGCTTAGCAAGGTTGTCACCAAGCAGACACACAGTGAGTGGCTTAGAAAGAAATTGTAAAGAAGGAAGGGTGATGGAAGGAAGCAAGGGAGGAAGAGGGAGAGAGAGAGGAGGAAGGAATGAAGAGAAAAAGAATGAAAGAAGACACTCAGCATTTTCTGACTATTGTTCACCTTTTCCAGACTGTTATAAAGTTGGAATCATGAACTTATAAAGCTTTTTTGGATTAATTTATTTGACATTAATTTGCATTAAAATGTCAAAAAAATTCCTCACTTGAAATTTTTTTTTCATTAAGTTTATTAGTACATTTTGGGCATACATGATTCCTCACTTTTTGTGGTTTGAATTTTGGTAGTTGATTTTTATATGATTTTGTTTTGTATGAACTTACTACAGTTTATCCATTCACATATTGAAAGACATCTTGGATGGCTCCATATTTGAGCAAATATTTATAAAGCTCCTCTCATTTGAAGTTTTTTGTGTGAACATTTTAAAGTACATTTATATCAACACTGATCTGTGTGCCTGTTGGATTTACTAAAAAAGAATATATTTCACTTTAGAAACTGTCTTTCATTGTGGCTGCACAATTTTGCACTGTAAACAATGTTTAAGAGTTTCTCATTTTCCACATCTTCTGCAGAATTGTTGTGTTTTAAATTTTGAGACACTTTTTAATATCATGTTTTGATTAAGCTATTCTTTTTATCCTTGAGTATTAACAGGTTTTTGTACATTATGCTTTATCAGATATTCATCTCATAATGACTTTTTCTAGCCTGTTTATACTATTAACAATGTCATTAATGCAATTCCAGTAATATACAAAAGAGAAAAATTAAGCTTAATAGAGTAAAATTTATACATATAAATTTTTTTTCTTTGATTATAGTTTGGTTGTTTAAAATATATTTTGAAAAAAACATACTGAGGATGTTGCTCAGTGTGAAGGTCCTGGGTTCATTACTATTACTAGAAAAAAAGTAAAATGAAAAAAAGAAGAAAGGAAAGTAATTGCCCAGAGTCACCTGGATTTCTTGCGTATTATCTTCTAGAAGCTTTTCAGCATCATATTTATATTTAAGTCAAGCATAATATTGTATTTGCTTGACCAATTTATATTATTAGTGAAAGCTTTTCCTATGTAATTTTTAGAGAGAGTGCTTGTACTCAGATTTTTGATATTCTACGTTGTATACTTCAATTTGAGTGACTTGGCTTAGGCTCCTAAAACACTCCGATTTCATCAATTGTCAAGTAGAACTAATGATAGTGCCTACAATATAAGAGTAGGACTACATGGAATAATATGTATCTCAGAGCACTTATAGTATTAAATAAATAGTAATTATTAGCCAAAACTGTGTTATGTTGAATGATAGTTATAAATTCAGGTAATATTGAGATCTGAGAAATTGTGTATACATGCTACTTTGCTTCTTTATGTTAAGTACTATTATTTCTTATTATTGACATGGTTATGACCTAGTAGAAGCAGCAAAACTTCAATAGCCACTTTTGTTTGGAGTTTGGGAAGGTCTATTAGAATTCTTCACTCTTAAAGTGAAGAAAATAAGTTAAGAATTAGTATTCTTTTAATATAATAAGGTAAAAGATATGCTTTCTGGCATGTATTTTGTAACTTCATCAATTTTCCGTTCTCTGAATGGATGTGCCAATGTTTGGTAAGTTGAACTATAAATCACATGCAAGTGTTAATTCTTTTAGTTCTTATTAACAACGTACAATTCTATTGAAATGGCATTTAAAATATGTTTGAAGGACATAAATGGAAAATCTAAACATAATACAAGCAATAATTCAACAAAACTGCAGGCATATTCTTTTTATTATATTGTATAGTTATATGTGTCAGATAATAAAAATCACCCATGTGGAGTGCTATCCATTACATATGGCCCTCTGCAACCATTGAGTCATCCAGAGTAGGAAACTTAGACATCATTTTGTAATGTTACCTTCTCCTTGAGATGTCAAAGCAATGATGGATAAATTTAAGAAGTCTGACTCTACTGCAACTGTAATTAGTAAGCATTAAAATTGTCATTCTCAGAGAACCAGATATATAATACCCAGGAGCTCTCAGAAACTGTATTTTGTCACATGACTAGGAAATCACTGATGTTGACCTACTCTAAAATATAAAATAACTGTACAAGCAGTTGTAGAGAAGTTTGTATGAGAATTGATATGCACTCTTGGCCTACTTGATTCAAGCAATTATCAGAAGTTCTGATTCCACTTTCAATTAGTCACTCTTGTATTCCCATTTAATAAAACTTTTCTTTTGGCTTATGTTGACATAGGTAACTTCTGTTATTGCAACAACACATGCAAAGTCCTGAATATAAGTAGATTAAATAAAGCAAGTGTGGTGGTAAACTAATGGGAAGCTGTTAGGGGAGACTGAAGCACCAGTGTAATCTTAATCCTCTAGTCCTGTCTGGTTCGGACTTCAACACCAAGGAGTTCTGGAGAATGTTTCCTTTTGAGCTTATGTTCCTATTGACTGTGATACCATGGGAGGCAGAATTTTTATTATTTTTTTAAATGGTAAATTTGAGGAATTATAAACTTGGAATTCATCTAGACCAAAAATATCCAATTTGATTATCACTGTCATTTTTTAACCACATAAATGTTTGCTTCTTGCCTTAGCAATTCTGAACTTTTCAGTCAAAGAGAGGATCTGGGAAAACAAGAGGTCAAGTTCTGATACTAAAATTGAGAACTGCAGTTTGGGACAAAAAAGATCCTATTAAAAAATATTGTTGGTACCTGGAATCAAACTCAGGATCTTGCACTTACAAGGAAGGCTCCAGAACTACTGAGCTAAATCATCAGCTCTAGTGCCACTGAGCTACATTCCTGACCCTTCGTTCAAAACATTTCTGATTTTGAAATCCCATTGTGCCCAAACATGGCTAATTTATCTTCCTTGTTAATTGAGTGTCTTCTACTCTGTTTTATCATGAGATATATATTTGATCATCATTTTAATTTCATTGAGGCTATTTTTCTGGTTCAAATTCCATTTTTCTCTCGCTTAGACATTATAATTTGTCATGTCAATAACTATACTTCTAATTGAAGATTTTAACTCATTATTTAATTGAAAATTACCACCTGTTCTTTGGCCATTCTCATTTTTGGGTTTGCTATGTGAAGAACTAGAAATTCTTGATTTACATTAAAAATAATCTACTCTGCTTTTTTCTTTATTTTTGGTGGAGAATGCTGAGAAACTTTATGCTTGTGACCAGTTCAAATCCATACTGCATCTTGGATGGGCAACCAGCCCACAGTACGATTTGTAGGTACTGTTTGATGCCTCTTTTTTCCTGTCTCCACTGAAACCATATTTTATTTTTTGTGCTATTTCTGCATATCATGTGGCTTTTGCTCCCGGTGCATGGCTCAAAATCATCTTTACAGAGAAAAAAAATTATTTCCAGTGAAATTCTTTATTTTGCCTTCTCTCTCAAAAAATCTCTTTTTATCTTTAGTTTATGTTTCAATTTTAGTCCTTGTCTCTTAGGAGGACTTACTCCTTTTCTTTACTGAGACACATTTGTACTCTTTATCTTATCTTCTCTGTCCCAGAGTCTGATAGCATCAATTATTCTCCTTGCTAGCATCTTTAATCTTTTGTTCTCCACTGGATTCCTTCCTCTGCCTTCAAATAGGTTTCTGTCTTCCTATCCTAGCACAAAGGAGTTGCCCCATAAATATTTAATGAAGTGATATTGAATTGAATTGGACTTAATTCCTCAAGCTCACAGTGTTACCAGGGGCAGATCCAAAATTCAAAACTCAGGATTTCTGATTTTAGTTTAATATTATTTCCCAAGATAAACCAGCATTTCTTGAAGACACATTTTAGAACTCTTTTCCAAAATCTACATTAAATGACTCTATTTATTGAAGTGTAGATATTTAAATCACTAAAATATGTTGTCTGTCTACTCATCATTAAAACTTTGAATCTAATATGATATGATATCTGATCATTAAAATATTATGTTATACATTATACATGGAAATAATAGTTACAGAATTGGAAACATATTAGTCATGTGTGATAGATAAACTAATTTGAAGGGCTTATTTTATTATATCATTTAAACATTGTTATAGGTTAATGTAATACCTAAGACTTTCATTTATTACCAAATTGATTATTACTTAATAGCTTATGATGTTTATCTCTTGGAGATGCTTGAGAAAAACTTTCTATTAATTTAAAATCAATTATACCAGTTGAATGAAAGAACATTATCCTTTTTTTTTCTTGTCTAGAAAATAAAGTTCAAGGACCAAAACAATGCATCATTTTTTGGAATTAAAGTCTCTTCTAAGAAAAATGATGCCAGTCACACACATGGAGAGCAAACTCTTGACTAGATATAATCTTATTATGTTAATTGATTGGTTAACTCTTCTTGGGTTGTGGTAAACAAAGCAGGAGCCAAAGTACACATTGTAACATACATTCATATGACATATGCATATGCCCAGAATTTAAATGTTATACAAAGGAGTATTTCTTTAGTAAGGATCTCAACATCTAGCTTCTGTTTTACACCATTCTTCTGTGATGCTCTCTTTACTGGGTCGATATAATTACATGACAATAAAATTAAAATTAAAACTAAAATTTGCTGACATCTCATCACCCCAAAACTGCCTGGATTTTCTAAAAAGTTACCATTTTTATGTTTATATAGACAGACTTTATGTCTTCTTTAATAGTTTTTATCATATGAGAAATTAAAAAAATAAAGTTCAAGATAGATGAGAACTAAACTGCTTATGTGCCTGTAGTTTACACACATCTGTCCATCTCCAAATGGTTTTATGATTGATACTTGACATTCTTACCACTGTAACAAAATAGAGTAATCACATACATTGTGCATGACTTTGACATTTGGAATAGATTATAAGACAATGGCTTCTAAAAGATGATGATGAAGTCTAAGGCAGAATTAGCGAGGTTCTTTACATTTTCCATCATGTCAACTCTATTACTTTCATTTTATGATGAGATTAAACAAGGTTTATATTGGAAATCCATTAATGATATCTATTAAACCTTTGGAAAATACATTATTAGAATATGTATGTTTTATTCTTATCATTAAGGTAATGATCTTGAATAACATAAGTGCATAACACAACAGGATATGTGCTTTAGTTTTATGGGAACATTCATTTCCTACATCATCAGTGTCACTATGCTAATACTGACATCCTGTTTGGAAGAGAGGAAAAGGCCAGGCATGTCATTTACTCTGATATTGTGAAAACTATTTCTTACAGGATTACTAACTTTCAGTATCTGTTAGCAAATCTCAGTTAGATGTAGAGAAAAACAGAAGGCAGTGGAGAAAGCAGTATAGGGTCAGATATTTTCTTATAGATATTATTATTACATTGCTCAAATTTTAGAGATCCTTTTATGTATGTCAGAAATGCACCTACCTTATCATTTAGCTTGTCACAATGTCTATATCATAAAACATCTGAAGATCATTATAATGTTAATCTCAGATTGCATAATTTATTTTAGAATAAAAATGCTTTAAAATTAAATTAGATATTAAATTTAGGGATTTTTTGTTTGTTTTAGATGGGCCTTTATGTATTTCAGGCTGGCCTTGAACACACGGTAGGCCAGGGTAGCCTTGAATTCGTGGCTTCAGCCTCCCAAGTGATGGGATTACTGGTATATATTGCCATTCCTAGCTTAGACATTTTGACATACATTTACTCTCTGGTTATTTATTTACATTTTCATTTATACTGTTAATCATTAATTTTTATTTTAACAATAATATCACTGTATCTTACTAAAACCCTTCTTTTCTACATTTCTGTAAAGCTGGCATTATTTATTTCCCTTAATTTGTCAAGGTAGTCTGTCAGGATTTTACTCCTTGCTCCTTCTGATGGATATCATTTAGTCTTTGGTCAAATTACTACTTTTTTCTAAGAAATCATCTGGTTACTCTTTTTGACATGTCCTTCTCTACCCACTACCTTTGGGACAGTTAACACTATATGATATTATTTTTGTTTAGTTGTTTAGTGTCTATTTTTCTATTCAAAATATTTGTGATAAAAATATTGTACCTGACTAGCTGCCATATTGGTGGTGCTTATAATATTAATGACAGTTACCATTTAGAAAGTCAAGAAAATTTTTGAGTGAATAAGTAAGTGAAAAGATCAGTGGTTAAAAATAAACTGAAGAAATTGCTGGGAGTGAGGCTACCCATTGCTATTATCTCAAAATATTGTAAGTATTACATTTACTGATTAAAGCTTCCATCTCAGTCTCCAGAAAAATGACAAAACTAATTGCTATATTGAAAGTAGGATAAGGCAAAGACATGACTTGAGTTTTCCAAACAAATGAATATTAATTTATTGATCTTAAAATATAACACAAAATTAAGAGGAAAAAAAGTTATGTGAGAAGAGAGTTGATTGAATTTTTTTTGCATGATGCTTTGATCTGGTTATTTCAGTATTTTTAGCTTTTTATTTGTATATGAACATGCAATTATTTATATGGTTGTATAGATAATACAAGCAATCAACAAAAGAAGTAGTCTATTTAGAGTTGAAAATAACTGCTAATTTCTCTTTATGGTCATCAATTGTGAATATCAAAGCAAACAGACTAGTGTTGAGACTGATTTATATCTCCAAAGTTCAAATTAAAAAATAAATGATCAAAAAATGATCAAAATTTGAGTGTGTATTTCAGTTTTCTTAATGTATATGAACTTGATATATGCTTTAAAAGACAATAGGAGAGTGTTTCAAAACTGTCATGGACATGCTCACTAAAATTTAAAGGAATCATCATTGCCCTTATTAACTAACCAGAACAACTTTGCCTGGTGGAAATTCTGTGTTAATAGGAATGTGCAGTTTTCTGCAATGTCTAATGTGGTAGTCACTAACCATATGTGTCTATATAGAACTTGAAATGTAGTTAATGTGATAGAGAAATGCATTTTATATTTGTTTTAGTATTTATCCTTTGAATAGCAATGGTAAACATGTGACTGGTGACTGCCAGTTAGACATTACTGTGGTGACTGTGAAAAGCAACTACCTCTAACAGATTAGTATGTTTACAGGCTTCATGGTTTTCACAGTGCACAGGAAGTGGACAGTGATTCTGATCTCAACTTTTTAGCTTGGTAATCGTCTGAGAACCACAGAGTGCCACATTCCACTGTGGCACATTTAGCATTAAAGTTAGATAGTATACCAATAAATTGTCTTCCCAATACACAAAACTATGATATTTTTAAAGCTAATATGAAACCTCTGGCATTTAATTAATAATTCTTTTTATTAAGTTTGAAGGAATTACTGGAAACAAAGCTTATGTATATAGGGAATGGAGAGCCTGGAGGAGGGCAGGGAATGGGAAAAAATAAGAATCAAATATATCATGTGCAGGTACAAATTCTCAATGATGAATGTCATCATAATGTATATCTAATATGTACCAGTAAACTCAATTTTAAAACATAATTCATTTATTATTTCTTCTGCATTGATTGGGAGGTGTTAGGCAGAAGGAAGGAAGCTAAAGCTTCATAAATCTGAAGATTTGTAAGAGTATATGGAGGACTAAGCAAAGCTTTCCTTCTTTTCTTACCTCAGAACTATTATTCATGTCACTATCATCAAATAACATTAATATAATTGGAAATAAATGTAAACGATACAATAAAACAACAAAAAGCATATGATAATACAGTTAAAAGCATTTCCGAAGAAAATGATATATTGAATCTAATGTTATAAGATATTTGTACAGAAGAGATAACTTTGTAGTAAATACTGCCTGGGATGCAGTAAACATTATATTCTTAATTGATTACCTTTGAACAAGGATGACACAGGGAAAGCCCAACTCCATTAAAACTTTCTTCAAGTCACTTATTTTGTTTCTTCACAGCAACAATTATACCCGTCTTCTAGAACTGTCTTGATGACTGAATTGGACAAACATATTTTATGTTACTTGGCACTTATTAAACTGGAGGAAATGTTGTTTTACATTTTTCTTATTTTTCTGTGAATATTGTAGACACTGGAAAGATATCAAATACATAGGACAGAAAGTTATATTTTCCCCCTGTGAATTCAGGTAGTAATGTTGGAAAATCTATGCATCTACACTTGTAAACAATTGGAAAGAGAATACCATTTTAAAATAATGACAATACAACTTACTAACTCTATTGAGATGTCATATCATTTAAGAGCTACATTTGTCAGATAAACTATGATTTTGAAGAAAAAGTCATTTTTAAATACAAAATGTGACTCATGTTACAAAAATACTCTATAGGAGACATTTTTATTTTTAAATGTCCATATTTGTATATGGAAGTCTGCAGAGGGTGATGTAATCTCCGTATTTTTTTCATAAAATTCTGTGGAGTAAAATGGTAGAGTAGTAGAAAGACCAAGAAACTAAAGGATGCTTGAATTTTCTGGTTTGTGTCACTTTTACCTTAACATATTTTTCTGCGTGTTTATTTCCTTTGTGTGCTTTTCTTTCTTAAAGAATAAAAGAGAAATCTGCCTCATGAAAATGCAGGAGAGCCATCCCACATAAAGACCATCTTTAAAATGCGCATTATTTATTTGACAGACTGTAATGGCTGTTTCAAGGATATTATGGGCTGTCACGTGAATATGTATTTTAGAATGAATACTACAGTATAAATACTGTGCTTGCACAATGCACATAAAAATATAATGTAATGAAATGTCTTTTCAAGATTAGGCAATATATAAAAATATACTGGAAATTGAAAATCTAGTTGAGTAAAAATAAGAAAAGATTCTACAACCCTATGATATGCAGGTTAACTTCTTTGGAAGATGAGACAATAGAAGTGGAAAAAGTAAAGAAGTAGACCAGAATATAATTTTGTAATGCAATTGTCATTTCTAATCTCAATCTTGAAATCAAATAAAATAAAGTGAGCTTGGAATTTTACTTGTGGATGATATTGGTGAATCACAAGTGTCCTGGATTTGCATTGTTTATATAAGAACATTTAGGCTCAATAATCATTCAGGATTATTAATAAATTCAAAGACTCATATGCAGAAAGCTTGCTTTAGGTTAGAATGTAGTAATTCATACACCCATTTAAGAGTTGTGTGTGTGCATGTGTGTGTGCAAATCCCTAGACCCTATGGTCTCCCTTAGTTTTTATGTTCAGTAGTAGAAACAATGAATGTAAAATTTTATCTAAAGGAGTTAGGATCAAGCGGGGAGCTACCAAATCCAGATAGCCTATCAAAACACTCGTCTAAAATCAGTAAAGACTGTAAGAAATGTACAAATGGACTTCTCTAAAGTCCTAAAGGAGATGATTAATACAAAGAGCATGATGGCACGTCTACAATAAAATTGGATGAAAGTATTAAATGTTTTAGCTGTGTTTGCCAATGATCACCATATAAATTTAGAGTAATATGTACCCATGTTCATTTTTAACATTACATACTTCTTTAGTGTTCAGTGAGTTTTTTGCTTCATTTGATTTTTACTTAATTGCATACAAGAATTAATATTTTAAGTATTGTCATACTTCAGATTTTTTAAATGATGGTCACCATATTTGGGATTCAAGTTATTCTAGTAAGTCTACATATGAGTATAGTACATTATTTTCAAATAATACATTCAACTTTGAGTAGATTTCATTATGTGTTGATTTCCCCCCCCTTATTTACTTTTTTCCCTTTATTTCTTGTCATTATGGCTTAAATGCAGATATACTTTGATGTTTAGCCCAAATTCAGATGATTCTGCCATCGAAGCATGTTTGTTTCTAAATTCCTTTAATCTGATTCCTCTGTGGTATTTTCAATGAGCTTCAGTTCACAAAACTAAGAATCAGGTCTTGAAATGGAAAATGTAGCATAGCTCTTAAAATTATTGATATTAAAATATTTTTAGCATTTAAAAATTTCCAGGCACTTATTTGGATCAGTTCTACTCATTGGAACTGTAATGTGATCTATCTACACAAGTTTTAATTAGCATTCACAGCAAGCAAGTTTTTTTAAAAGGTGAAATAAAATTTTTAACAATGTATTTTCAATACAGTATCACTTCAGCCTATATCAAGCTAATGAGAAACTTGGAATGTGACATAAATTGACATATAACATGTCTCAGTTGGGACGTTTCATATTGTATGTGCTCCATCATCTTATTGTGTAATGGTTACCACACTGAGTAGTGCTGGTCTAGTCTTTTCATTTACATTGACTACATCTCAAAATCATGTTTTGTAAGGACATAGTCATGCATCTTTTGTAGAACTGCAACTCAACAAGTATAAAGTGACTTCACATGGCTAAAATATAATGGGACTGAACTTGAATCTCATCTTATTTGAAATCCTTCTATATTTTAATATGTTGATGTTTTATGAGAATAAGCTTTTTAGGCTTTAGGCCTACAGATAGTTTTTGAAAATTGCACATTTCTTAGAATTTGTCTAGAAGATAGTCTTTTTAATTGCATGCACAAAATAGCTTTCAAAGGTACAATAATCGGAAAACACCTCACTGTTTGAGCTCCTTTATTGACTTCTGATTTGTTCCGTTTCAAAGCATAAATAATATATAATTGAAATTACTACTTTAACTATGTAAATTTTCCTGGGAGTCTATTAAAGACATAAATCTGTTTTGTGACTTTTCAGGTTACAAGATAATACTACTTTGTTCACTAAAGCTCCCTTGATTTAGTTGTGTTCAGTTTGTGTAGTTCTTTGGGATTTCTCATATATAGAAGTCTTATCCTTTAAGTAAATAGAATGAAAAGTTGATTATTATATATAGTAAAATTTTACTTTCCTTTCACATTGTGAGTCTAATAATAAAGAATGTGGCACTGTTCATCAGGACAGACTTGGGAATATAGATTAGGAGATTTCATTGTCAACGATGAGTGTCTAACCTCAGGAAGTATTGTGGCATTGTGGATTCTCTTATACAACCCAATTTATATAAGCACTTTGAGCAATTTTTATAAGTTTATTCTGTACTAATCCTGTACCACAGCGGTGAGTATTTTCAGAGGGTAAGAAACTATAGAAAATTTAAGGAATAGAAGCAAATTACAAATTAATCCTGATGAAATGAATTTGAGAACCAGAAAACAATTTAGAGATGGTGGAAAGTATTTCTAGGGAGGTCAGAGGAAGACCTACCCACCACAGGAAACCAACTGGACAACTTCAATTTAGGTATAAATATTTATCAATGTCTATATGACTCGGGTTTCTAAATTCAGAAAAAGAGACATGGGAAAAATATAAGATCTTTTTCATTGTTTGTGCTTATAATCTAGAGACACACTGTATTTGCTGTCCTTTGCTGGCATAAAATATATAAAATAAGCAACTTAAGGAAAATTTTATTTTTGCACACTTTTGGGAGGTTTTAGACCATGTAGCTTTGAGATTAGGACACCTGATACATCACAGTAGAAATGTGGGATAAACAATATGTTTTTCTCATGATGGCTGAGAATTAAAGAATGAAAAGAAAAATTGTCTAAATATCACCTTAAAGTGCATGTCTCCAGTGACCTAACTTTTGTCCTCCTAGAAGTTCCACTACCTGTCAACAATGTGGCCCAGGAGAGCAATTTTTCAACTAATGCACCCTTGGAGAACATGTATGATCCAAAGTATACCACAATGTCTATATTCTGACTATTTGTCTCTCATCTTTCTCATCATTTTTTATTACTGTTGTTTCTGTTGTTCTTACTCTTTATTCATTCAAAAATATTGAACAGCAATCACACAACAAGGAGAAAACAGTGAGACTTTTAATTTATGTATTTCATTTCTAATGACTTTCATTTGACAGTTAGAAAAATCATTTATAACTACCTCTCATAATGAATAAGTTACTTAAAACAGAGCTACCTTTTCAAGTGCAAATTTGACTTCATAGGCAGTAGGTATTTTCTCCTTGTCTTTTATTCTTTTGGTGAGTGTTTTCAGAGTTATTTTCTCCTCTTCTTTTTTTGGCTGTCCATGTGCTGTTATTTCTTTGTCATTCTAATTTTCTTTTGAAACTATCTTTTTGCCTTTTGATATAGTCAGTCCACAATTAGAAACATTGTCAAGAGAAGTCAGAGAAGACAAAGCAGGTTCATTGGATGTTCCTTTTCTGTAATTTAAAACTTGAACACAGAGATTGAGAAATATTTGGATTTGAAATTTGACTCTTTCCCATTAGTAGCAGAACATCATCATTGACCTCTGCACAAGACCACTATAACAATTTTACTTCTCTTCTGTGCTAATATTCCAATTTTTGATGGATTAATATTAACAATTGATTTTTTAAACCATCTTTTGCACAGTTTAGCCAGAAATATTTTTTGAATAAAGAAAACCCTAACTAATATAAAGTTAAAGAAAGCAAGTTTAAATTCTTGCCTTGAATCTGGGTAAATTATTTAGTTTTTTTTTATATCTTGTGTAAAAGGGGCACAAAAGCACCCACTTGAAAATCATTTAGGAGTATCAATTGAAGAAATTACATAATGCACTCAGTTTTGAGCAATCACCACACGTATAAAAATCATTACCTAAGTACTAGTGTGAATGTATTACTTCCATTATTGCACGTATAAATACATAAACATATATGATTTCAAACCTATAATCTTATAAAATTCTTTCCTTTTCTATCATTGATGGAAAAATATTCCAAGCTTAGGAAATAATACACATGAATCAAAGCTTACCTCTTTTCCGTAACAAAATTTACTGTCCTTTGTTAGTGTTCAGAAATTATCCAGGGATGAATATAGACAAAAACAAGAATAGCCATTCAGTCATAGCTGGTCTTTGAAAATAAAAACCATAAATAAGGCTCACTGGTACATTTAAGAGGAAAAAGCACATGAAAGTTATAAGAAACTTAAAACTATATGTATGTCATTTTTTTCTAGTAAGTTTCAAACTTAGCACAGTACCTTAAATATATATATGGATACATTTTTCCAATCTATTGTACAAATATAGCATACTATATATTATATACATAGATATACATTTTTAATTTTTTAGTTTTTTGAGACAGGGCTTTGCTTTGTAGTTTAGGCTTGACCTGAACTCTGACTCACACTCAGCAATCCTCTGGCTTCTGCTTCTCGAGTGCTGAGGTCACACCATGAACCACCTTGCCTGGAGTTGTGGTATGTTGTGTTAATTGCTGGTGGGCATGAGTTACCACTCCTGGCATTGTTGTATGTGCTTACTGGGGATCAAACCCAGGATCTTGCAGGTGAAAGGCAGGCACTGGAGCCACTGAGCTAAATCCCCGGCTTCACACAGATATAAATTTAAATCTACTGTATGTATTATATATGTATATACACTTGCACATCTATGTAACCAAGAATATTTGTATGTGTCTACATCTATATATGTATTATATATGTGCATATTTATAGTAACTAAAATTGTTTTCCTTTTCTGTTTTATAGAGTTACTTATGATAACAATGACATACTTTACAGATTGTGAAAGTTCATAATAAATTTTGTGGTTATGCCTTTTATTAAGTTCAATGTATACATTAGGTACCCTTTTCTTCAGATGGGAGTGAGTGGGAAGGTTTTCTTGAGATTTTATTTAAATTCTTCAGATTTGCTTGTTGAGTCTTAAACTAATTTGCATATTATTGTGAACAAACAATTTTATCATAATTTGTACATTAGTGATAAGACTTGCTTGGCTGGATTTACAGATTACTTCTTACCAATATATCTCAGAAAATATTTTAGTAGACACCTAGTGAAGTAAAACACATTAATGTTTTGAGAAGTTCGATCTCGTCTACGTACCTTGTCTAATTAGAGGTGTGTGTAGAAGACATTTATTGTACTCTAATGGGGGTGGTTAGATATTGAAATATATCATGCACAGTTGGATAGAATTATATAGAGAGGAATGAGTGAGTCATCATCAACTACATTTAACTGCTAATTGAATCTACAGAATGGATTTGTTAGATTTTGAGATTAATACATTTGAAAGATTAATTTTTCAGGTTGATGACCAAAGTATTACAAAATATCAACACTAACCTTTTCCATCTTTGTTGAATGGATAATGATTTTTGGTATTACATTACTCATATCCATATAAACTATGGGGGAAAATCTCTCATTTTAATTATATCTTAAAAACTTGATTATCTAGTTTAACTGTGAAATTCAGCTCACTCAAGCAATATATGCTGAAATTTTAATATCAAACAGAAAGTATTTAGTTTTACTTAGACTAAGAAAGTAACAGCAGTTAAGGAAACTTTGTTAAAAATATTGATTTACTCTGGAAGAATTTTTTTTTATTACTTGGGTTATCTTTAAAGGAAAATATTCATTTGTCAAAAAATGTGAATTTATAAAGTGTACTAATTTGAAGGAAATGACAACATAAGCATGCGTATTTCCTAGTATTTTGCCATTTATGCTATATACAGTGTCAACTGTTAGATGTTACAACTGGCCAGTCTGTAGTTTAGTAGAGTATAAATATAGTACTATTGCAAAAGTTTTAAATTTTATTTATTCACTGTTGGTATTTCACTGGAAATCTACAAAGAACTCAAACAGCATCTTTTCAATAATAAGAATTTTAGCAAAAACTAGGTAGAGTGCATTAGCCACATTTTCCAATGGGAAACATTCTTTGAAGTAAAATTAGAAATACTAAAAGTTTTGTAGGAAAATTATGTGTTGTCGTCTAGAAGACTAGATTAAAAGTATCTTTACTTTTTGAAGGACCTAAGTTTTAAAAGGCTCTATGTGTTTCATATTGTATGTATATGTATATGTGTATATATATATATATATATATATATATATATATATATATTTCCTAAGAAATATATATAATCGCACACATACACAATTTAAATATTGGTTTCACTTTGATATATGTCATTTAGAAAATTTTAGTACAAACTCTGTCTTTCTCAAAAATTTGTGTGATTAATGCATTGATTTAACCTCCAAATGTAGACTGCTGCTAGGCAGATTCTGATATTATTTATTTTTATTAGTTTATAATATGTCAATTTTTCTTGCTTATCTGTCAACTCCCAGAAAAATACATAAATCAAAAATGTAGCAATGTGGACACTAACAAGGCATAATTATTGTAGGGTCTGTCCTTCTTTCAAGAAAAAATACAATTACCTGCTCGAATGCTGCTGGGATTAGGTCAAAATTTGCATAATATCAACTCATGGTTTCTTAAAAATTTTAATATCAGACAATAGCTTTTGCAAATCTATAATCCTTTAATATTTTATACCTTTATTTTGGGGGATTCAAATAAGGTGCTCATTCAAAAAAAATTATAGGAATCTAACCTATGGAAAAATTTAATTGCTAAGTAGTATATTAAGAATAGAACAGATTTATATATATATTTTTACATTTAAAGTAGCTCAAGACAATTAAGCTTACCTAAATGTAATTTTTTCAGTTAAATGTGTTCATTTTTCTATGCACAAGTACGTAATAAAAATCCTTCGTTGTGTAAATTTAAAGAAAAAATTCTACTTCAACATAATCTCTAAACAACAGTTTCAAGACTAGCATTATGAAGCAGTTAGAGGACTGAGTCCAGAGATGATGAAAATTTAGAAAATGTTAACTGCTATAAAATAATAGCTGCTAATGTGGAGGATTATGAAACACCCAGTAGCTGAATAAGTAACAAATAGATCCTTTCTGAAGTTGTGAAGTCTGGGGGCGGGATTTGGGGTTAAGTAACTGTGATATATTTATAGAGGGCAAGGGATCACCATAAAATAAAGCAGCAAATAGTAAAGAAGTCAATGTAAAAGAGAGGCCAGGGATTTAGGGTATAGAGATCATAAATTTTCATCGATATAAACAGCCTGTGTACCTCAGGAGCTGAGGTTTAGCTATAATTTCAGGTCTGACCTATAGGCCTTCTGTGTTCTCAGTACATGCACGATCAAGATGCCATCTGAGGAGGTGCTAGGGAAAAAAAAGGAAGTAAAAGAAAAAACGATGTTTCAGATCTGTGTGATTTACACATTTAATCATCCCAAAATCCATCCCAAACACAACAACACAGTAGTTGTGAAGATTTTATTGTCTCACTAAATTACATTTAATTCTTACTGTAGCATAGCCTATAAACAAGAACAGTGAAGGATATCTCCTCTGGTATGTTCTTATAAAAGAAAATTGTCAAATTTGTATGCATGGCTTCTTGAAAGATAATTCCCTTTTTTTCATTTAGTTCACATTCCCAATTTACATGTTTTAATTTTAAATATGTTTTTGAAGACTTGCTTAAAACTCACTGGTTTAAAAAAAAAAGTGATAAAATGAGCTTGTATAATAGTTTAACAGAAGCAGTAAAAGCAAGCAAATCAACACAAAGGAAGAACTATTAAGTACTGAGCTTTTAAGAATTACCCTGAAATGGAATACTGAGTAGCTTTAAAAAGAATTTAAGTAAGCTGCATGAAGACCCAGACTTATTATTCAGGGGCATTGACTTTAATATATGTAGTCACTAAAATAAGCTTCCTATTCTAAATTGCTTCTTAATGAGCAAATTATATTATTGTATTTGTGTGTCTGTGGGTAGTGTATAAATGGATATATATTTATATATATGAAGAAAGAGAGAGAGAAGAGAGAGATGCATATATAATTTTTTTTCTATATATTTGTATTCCTGTAGTGTGTTTTGGAGACAGACTATACGACACAGACACCTTCACCACACAGTTATAAGAAGCCTAGAATTGGAAAGGTTAATATAAAACTAATCTAAGCAAATAATTAATGAATAGTGCTTGTTTTGGTTATGAGTAGTTTATTAAGTATTTGTAAATTAAGATCACAGAAAATCTTTGTCTCCAAATCATTTTAGTCTGTTACAAAATTTTAAAAAATAAAGATAAAAATAATATATAAGGTCATCCGTATTACTATTTTAACACAGAAATTTTGGGAATTTGTGTTAACTCTTTTTGCCACTGAAACAAATGAAATGCCTCTGACAAGTATGAACTGGTCTTTAAAGTGATAAGGTACGTTGAAGAACTTTCATTTGCCCTCCTAAATGGCCCTGAAAGGCAGGGCTCATACTTCATCCACTAGGTTGCACTGTTGTACAGAAAACAAACTGTTTTGTGACCTGCTGCATAAGAACAGCGGCATGCTGTGAAGAAACTTGTAAATGCTGTTACAGCATAAAGAAAGATCAAGATCGGTAGAGCGGCATTTGATCGTGTTTTCATTTTTCTCAAAGTGAAGTCCACTATTCTAGATCTTGTGTGGAAACTTCTTGAAGGTAGATGAAGGATACTCAATTTAGTTTTGGTATCAAGTGAATGAAGGTTAAGGAATGCATACTGGTTAACACCCGACACAGTAGGATAAAAAGCCACTTTAAAAGATCTCTGTGGATATTGATCCTTCTAAGAAATGACCTGCTAAATTTCTCACGACTTTTTCTCTGCACCCAGGCACTATTTAAATGTAAGATTTCATGAAGGTGAACTGTAGCATTTCCTGCTCTGTCACACAGAGATGACAAGTAATTAAGTTTGGGTAGGTAACTATGGCAGTAGCAATCATTCATTTCCCCAGGGAATCATTTAAAAGGTAGAATTGTGGCCCATGTGAATGAATGAATGAATGAGTGATTTCCATTGCCCTAGTTCTTATTATTTAAACCATCTTGAGAAAATGTTTGTAGCACTGCCCTTACATCTGCTTGCATATTTGCCTGTCTGCATATGGACTGTGCTTTATCAAGGAAATTACTTACAGAGAATCTAGTAGGGGGGAAGTCTACTACTTAGATCTGGTGTAAATCACTGAAAATTTTTGCTTCATGGATTAGCACCTTTTGTATCCCTCATATCTTCAGGGCAGTAAACTGAGACAATCATAATGAAGACCAGAGCTATTGGCTATCACCATGGCAAAACTTTTCAGGGGAATAGGTCATCAAAAAGACCTGAGTCTGGAACTGGTTATTTCAGTTACTTGAAATAAATCTCACATTTGGTAATTGCCCTTTTTGAATATTTTACTTGTAACATTCAGCTACCTAATTAATTTCTTAATTGTATAATGAATATAACAATGAAAGATGAAAAACATTTGGTCAAAGGTCAGAAAAAATCCATTAATTATTCAAATATGTTATTTGCATATGATACAAATTTTAAAGAAGAAATTATGCTTACCAAAATCATGTTTGTCTTGCTTAAATATGGATCTTATTGAATTTGTGTGTTTGAAATTTTCTTCAAGAGTCCAGTTTCCTAGGATAATTTCTTTAGATAAGCCTTAACTGACATTTATTGCAGATACATTGATTGTATTCAATTTTTAATAATTTCCAGAAAATGTAACTTTATAGCTTCACATCACTGTCAGTATTTCCCTTCACTGTCACATTATGGTATACATAAGGGTATACATTGTGGTAAATGTGGTTGATTTTCTTCCTCTTGATAATGATCTAAAGTAATGGAAGCTAGTATTCTCTGTGTACTTAAACTTGAGCTTTGTATTTTTCCTTTACAGTATGCTAATTCTTGTAGCCTTTCTCTGAAGGTACTGCCATCCAACACTTACAGCATTTAAAATTTAATCAGCAGAATACCTGAAAATGAATGGCATTCAATAAATGTTGAATGGAAAAATAGATGTATTTTTGGCTAGCTACAATTTATTGAGCCTATTATGTTTCAGTTGCTCTGGTAGACTTTTATATTTATTAAATAATATAACATATACTATGAATGGAATGAACTGAATATTACTGCCAATATAATCTACAAAAAAATTTAGGCTTATAATGGTTAAGAAACTTTGAAATTATTGAAATGTTTGAATTCAGTTATCCTGTTTCTGCTTTTAGTATTCTGATATATCAATATTTTTCATTAAAACTTTTCCACAACTCTGAACTCAGTCAACCAGTAATAATGAGCACTTGCTGCATAGTTCACTCAACATAAATTTGGCAGTCATAGGATGCATATGATAAAACTTGAAAGAAAGGCAAATGATGTAGACAGAAAATATCTGAATGCAATAAGAAATTGAGTACTATATCCCATAGTATTTGTTCGACTCTTTCACATTCAGAAAAGATCATTATTGAACAACAGTTTATTAAATGAATTCATTAAAGTGAATGAATTAAGTAAATGAATTCATTAAGTGATTCATTAAACTAATCACTTGGTGAGTCAAGAACTGGCATTAAAATAAAAGAAGTCGAAACATTCAAAGCAGAAAGAAAGAAGAAATTCTAGAATGATGTTAAAGAGGACATACTGTGTCACAGATTCTAAGTAAGTGATAGTAACTAGGACATAAAAAAACAGATTTTCTTCAGTTGAGGCTGTTGATAGAAAGCAAATATGAAAAGCTGAAATGTATCCAATCAGTAATGATTCTGTGATGAAGATTCCCAGGTGGAAAAACTTAAGAGTAGCTTCAGAAACACTCACTGAAACCTGAGATGTACTCACTGAGTTTGAACATGGAAGAAATAAAGTCAGTTAGTCCTCTAGTATTTGACCACAGAATGCTTCTTAGGCATTCATGAATTTTTATTGATACATGATAATCCTATTTGAGTATGTTGGGTCATTCTTTTTTAAGATAGATTACTATTTATCACCATTTTAATAGGAGTATTTAGCACTGTGTCTGTAACATAATTCATGCTCATTTTATACTTATGCAATTGAAATTAATTTAGACTTCCTCTGTATTTCTCCCATGATCTATACTATAGAACTTTCAAATGAATACAATATATCAATATTAACTGAATGTTTTCTGGCAAACAGGTATATATGTATGTATGCATGCATATGTATCTTCTATCTCGACTATTGTATTTTCTGTATAATTAAGTATATCCATGATTTCTCAGTTGAATAAAATTTTATTAAATATGTATTTTCAGAAATGTATGATACATAGTGTTGACATTTGTGTATTATAGCCTGAGAACTTTATTGTCTTTTAAAATAGGACTAATAATTTATCAGGAATCTAAAATAGTGATTTCATTTAGAAAGCTATTTTACTAGATTTGTGAATTTGTTTAGGAGACAATATTTAAAAATATGAGAGTGCATTTTACAACAATCTCACAAGATCATATGTGACAAGAACACCAATTAGATTTTGAAATGCAAGTTTAGTTATGCTGACAAATACCAAATGTAGATCTATTAGGGTCGGTACAACTTGTTAGAAATTGCTCATCATGTAGCATGAGCTTGAAATCACATCTGTTTTATTCTTGTGTAAAAAGAGAAAGGAATGCAAAAAGGCTATACTCCATCCAGGCCAGGCAGTGCTGACAAATACATCCAAGGAACAGGATTTAGAGAAAGAAATAGTTCTTATTGTTTCCTTCTTCATTTAAAATTAGTTTATGATTCCACCAGGTACAATGGACTACTGATACTGATTCTACAAATTCACAAGGCAAAATTCATGAGGAGAAAGTTATTTTTAAAATAAATATGATGGTGAGGTTAAATCTCTTCCAAAACTGGCAGAGTTATAGAAACCTGTGAAAAAAAGGTGACAGAGAGGAAAAATAATAGATGTGTGATTTGAAGGAAGCCTTCAGTGAGCCAGTATTTTTAAACTTTTTCTTTGTGTAGAGATTTTTCTGCCCACATTCTGTCATTGTACACAAACAATTGCTTTTTATGAGCCTCTATAAATTATTTTTCCCTCAGTCAATACCACTGAAGCCTCACCTATTCAGTGAATATTTTATTTGATTTATAATTTGTAATTTAATGAGCAATTCTGTGAGTGTGTTCTTGCTGAGAAGAGATCTAACTCTAAACATTTAGTTTGATTAGCAAGATTCTCATGTTGACAGAAGATTCTTTGTGTTTCTGTTCATATATTTAGCTGTTCTATAGCAATTAACATAGAGAAAATAATAATGTGTGCCTTATAGACACATTATGTATTGCTGGCAGGTAAAGATGCATAGTAAACTGGTCCACCAATAGTAATTTTGTGCTCCTTCACATCAATTTTGTCTCTTTCTAAATAAAAGATACAAAAAGAAGACTTTTCCTTAAAATGAAGGATTTTTCTAGTGACATTAAACTTGGATGTATAAATACACTTTAAAATACTTTAATGCACATTTACAATGTGCAATCAAAGTTGAAACATAAATCAAATTATTATTTAAAAACCTGTGTGTTTCAATATAACACATCATGTGCTTATTCCAGTTACTGACATGATAGAATCTCCTCTACCTTCATGATTCTGACTGCATCTTTCTGCTTCCCCTTCCCCTATCACCATTCCTCTCTCTGTTTCTCCCCATGATCTTCCAAGTGTAATTTCCGTTGGCAAAAGCCACTTTATATGTATTATAATAACTCTCGCTCTCACTTTCTCTTTCAATCTCCCTTAGAGGGAATAATAAGCTCACTGGTGACCAGAAAATTAGCTCAGCGAACGCCTTCTCTTTTCTCCACATTCTTTTTCTCTCACTTTACTTGATAAACTACTGGCCACAACTTGTGTCCATCACATACTCATCATCAGACTAGTGCACTTCTGCATTATTTCTACTCTAGTATGCCTAAAAGATGCGCCCGATCTTTCTAATTAGAATTTCATAGACAAGAGTCTGCATATAAAGCCCCGTGCCTACTATGCATGCAACGTCACTTCAAACTTTCCCAGTTATCTTTGCTTTTATAACATCATCCTGTTAGAAATATAAAAACATATAAAGTTGTCTTTCCTGGGATTCTGAGAAAATTAAATCATTTTAACCTCTCCCTTTTTTATATATGTTTCCTGAGGGGAAAAATAGCCGTGACATCAGTAAAATATGGTCCTTTTTATTAAGGAAATCATACTATAAAAATGATAAATATTGACAATAGGAGACAAGCAATGGCAGCAGAAAATAAAAATATAATTTTTTAAAGCTTGAAACATCGTATTGGTCTTATACACAAACTATAGGAAAATAAACAGTTTAAAATTAAATAGAATGGTAAAATATAATGCCCTTTTATAGTATTAAATACTACAATTTGGCTTGTAATAAAAATTCGGTAGGATACTGACATTTTTCCTTATGGGATTTTACACTTTAAAGCTTCATTTTGATGTCCAGTTTTAATCTAATTATTTAACAGAAGTCCTTTCTATTTTGTGAAAATGTTAGACTTATGTATAAAATGCCAGGTTAACATGATTCTTCTACTTACTAAATATCCTCTAAAGATTAAATACTAGTAGAAGAAAAGAAGTAAGTTTGTTTAGATAAGAGGTATGTATAGCAAAAGACCACTATTAGCATTACTACATAAAGTGCCTTTGCTGAGGCGCCTGCAGCGAAACTGTGTGTAAGGAAGGTGTCTGTGGCTGCCTTTCACTGCACGGGGCACTGCACTGACGCTATCACATAGGATTCTCCCTTCCAGAGCACTGCAACAGTACTTTCCTTCTTCAGTCTTTTTTTTTTTTTTTAAGACCAAGCAGAATCTGCACATTGTGCAAAACCTGCTTTTGCTGACATTCAAAAGTAACTAGATTGGAAAACTGATGGGTTTTATAAGAGAATCTTAATATTTAAATTATTTGGGCATCATTTTATTTTGTAGCAAAAATGAGCGGCAACATTGACAAGGCTACCTTGTGAACAATAACCTGTGATTCTACTCATAAACACGCATATTGAAAGATTGAGGCCTCAATTTCTCCTAGCAGATTTGAAATTTGCTTACTAAATCCCTTGTAGAATGTTTTTAAGGAATACTTCACTTTTCTTCAAAGTTTTGTACATTTCATGTTGACCACTCCTTCAAAATTCACAAACTCTCAATGTTGAATGCAATGATGATGTGTATTCATAATGTACAAATAAAGATTTAAATTAAAAAAAATTCAAAAACTCTGACAAGGCTTCTTTTCTCACAAAGCAGTGATCAGGAATGTAAATCTTTTGTATTGCAAATGCGTACCAGCTAGAAAGAAAGAAACAAAGAAAGAAAGATTAAGAAAGAAAGAACATAAACAGAAAAGGGGAAAGAGTATGTTCTTGGAGAGGTTGCCACAGATCCTGAGCCTAGAGTCTGCAACACTATATTCCAGTGTACGGTGCTATTTACAATAATATCTATGCTTTTTTACTTTATATAGGTCCTGTTCCATTTTTTTTGTCATCTGTCTGACGAGTTTATGACAGTTAATTGAGAACCCTTGTGATAGAATCAAGAAGAGAAATATGAATTATCTAGATTTGCTATTGGGAGAAATAAAAATTCTATCTAATAAGTATTCAAAGTTGGATTGAAATTCAAAACCATTCAATTAGAATGCCATGATCAATTTACTATCACAGGACAATTTCCAAATTTTCATCCTAGTTGTTTATCTCTAGTCACCCATCATATACCTCTTTTGATTAATCAATAATCAGATTGAAAACAAAATCATTTTTTCCATTTCCATGTTCCTCGCAATACCCTAATTAAGTGATTTAAACTTTATAGAGATCATCCTCACCTCTTACGATTTCTGGCACTAACCCAGGGTTCTTTATGCTAGGTAGACAATCAATCTTTAAATGTGCATATTAACTTTTAAAACATGGTATTACATTAGGATATGGGAATTTCTGTATTTAGTACTGTTGAACTGCTTTTAGTGAGAAACCACAAAGGCTGTCTGCAATTTACATTATCTCCCCCAACACTTAGACTGTCTGTAGGACAGCATTTGTAAGGGTCACTTTTATTGTTCATTTGCATGGTTATTTCCCTCTCCAGACCAGAGTTTCCCAATAAATCTTTCTATGCTGACGAAAATGTTTTATAATCTGCACGAAAATGCTCTATAATCTGCAGTAGGTGAAATGTGACTCCTACAAAGAAGGGACGGAATTTTAATGTCATTTAAATATAAACAATTTAAATTTAAATAGTCACATCTGGCTAGTGACTATCATTATACAATTCTAGATGCTGCATTCATGTGGGCTCTACATTTTTCTATTTTTGGCACTTTTTGCATTGGATAATAAATGTAGGTTAAATGACTGAGTAAAAGCAATACACAGAGCAGCATTATGCATATCAGTATAAAAGCAATCAATGAAAGGATATCAGTAAGTTCTTCCATGGACTTGGAGAAAAACATACCCTTATGCATTGTTGATAGGACAAAATATCCTCAGAAATTAAAAGCAAAATTGTCATATGATCCAGCAACCCCACTGCTGTGTATATATCCAGAGAAAATGAAATCAGCACATCAAAGGTACATCTGTGTTTTAATATTCATTGCATGATTACTCACAACAGTCAAGATATGGAATCAACCTAAATGTCCATAAAAATGGTAAAGAATATAGGATGTATATACATAATAGACTATTATTTCAGTTTAAAGAAGAAAATACTATGAATTGCAACAACAGGAACCCTCCAGAATAAGTTCAGAAAACATTCTAAGTGACCAAAGACAGAGAAAAAAGACAAAAAACACCACATGATCACTTTTATATGACCAAACTAAAAAAGTTGAACTCATTTAAATAGAGAATAAGGTGGTAGTTACAGGAGGTAGAGTGATTAAGGAAAGATGTTGATCAACGAGTATAACATTTCAGTTAGACTGGAGCAGTAAATTAAAGTGATCTATTACATAATGTGGTGATTAGAGTTAGTATCAATTATACTCTTGAAAAATTACTATGAATAGATTTCAAATTTCTTCTTGTCACAAAGAAATGATAATTATAGAAATTGATACATATATTTTTAGCTCTCTTTAGTCATTCCACAAAATTTTCATATTTCAAAATATATGGAGCATTAAATATACATATTTTAGCAAGTAAATGTAAGCATAACTAAATTATTTTCCTTGCAAGATATTGGAATATGAGACTTTGAAATGACTCCAAATAGAATCTTGTGACTAAGGGACAGTTAATGATGGATATTGTAGCTAATTGTGTTTATCAAAACTTTCTGATTTTTTTTATACAAGGGGAAATACTAAATCTTGTGTAAAATTAATTGGAGTAAAGAAAGCTCTATTTCTGAGCATGTAGGCTTCTAGTATGTCTAATAGTAGGTCAGAAAAACAGAGGGAGTTGCCCACATCTCACACTCTTTCTAATTATGAATTATTCTGAGAGAAGCTATTAGCCTTTGGATGTAAAGAAATAATTACACATGGAGTTGAAGCATATAATATTGCTAGTCGCTAAAATGTAAAATATTATTTTCCTTTTCTTAGAGAATGAAGATTTGTAAAACAAATTTCTAGATGGCAAAAATGCCTTCTGCTCTTAAAATAGCATCATTTTACTCATCTGGTATGTTAGATTTTTCTCTTTCTGTGTAGAAAATGTAAGACATTTTGCTAGACAAGAAAACTCTTAAGGTTATTTTAATACATAAAATTTAATTGTTTAGCCCTCTGTAGTCTCCAGTTTTTACTTGTAGGCCTGAGAATAAAAGTAAACAATAAACGGGTTCCAGTATGGTTCCAGTAAAGCAAAGGGCAGGGTTACTCTGTGGACTTATACGTCACAAAGCTGGAAAAAGAGAAATTGCTGAATAAAGATATTGAAGAATTAGTCTCACAAAAGATCACTCATTTGCCATTTGTACTAATGTTGGGCCATATTTTTCAGAACCCTCTGAACAGAGTCCGAGTTTTATCTTCTACAAACATCTGAAAATCTTTTGATTTTTGTGAGTTTGTATAATATTGAATTTCTAGAGTAATATATAAGCTTGTGTTTGGTTAAGACAGATAATTAGATATTTCAAAGTTAGTGTCTTTTATTCATAAAGGGGTGAAAGGACTTATGTCCCACTATTCTCTCCAGTTTTAATAAATAGATGCTAAATCAGACAAAGAAGTAAGAAAACTGAAAGCTTATTAGATTGTAATGTGATGCAGCCACAGCCTGGAGGGGTTAACTGTTGTAGGAGACACATGTGATTTCAGTACTCATCTCCACGGTGCCATTTTGAATTCCTCTCCACTAATTTTAAAGTATTTCAGTTCTGTTTCTGCTTAAATAATTCAGGTCAAAATAATTTCACATGAGGTGTTTTTTTTTTTTAAACCCTCAGGGGAATTATGTTATCTCAAACATAGAAATTAACAATAACTTGCTTTCCTACTTTTCCATTTGTTACTGACAGAAGTAGTTTTGATACATTTGATACATGTCCATAGGTTAAAGTTGCATTTTATCTTATTCAAGAAATTTTTTGTATTAGTGCTCAGATACAACTGTAGTGAAGGTTTTAGTAGATAGTGACTACTATTTTAGAAATGAAAGCTGTTCCCTTTCCTATTATAGTGCTCAATTATTGTGTCCTCAGATGGGCCAGATCTATTCTTTTGTGATAACTTGATAGTGATGCTAATGTGTAGAGTGCTCTCAATCTTGTATGCTGACAGTAGAAACTACCCAGGCTGTAATTCAAATTGTGGCAAATTTATGTAGTTCCAAAACGAACCTTGAATTATGTTACACTTGTAGAATATTTCTTTGTTTATACAAAATGTGTGCCATGCACATGGCACTAATAGCAGGCTTTCTATACCTGAATGCATCTGAAAGTTAATTTCCATTCATTTAGATGGCAGAAGTGAAAAAGAATAGGTTTCTACATTGAACAAAGAGTCAGAGCTGATGACTGGTGATGATTTTTTTCCACCATAAATGCATGTAATCTCTATTTGTATTTCTGCAAATGAACTTCTGATTGCAAAGCCCTTTATGCCCCATACAATTAAAATACACCTTATAGACAGACTAATGATGTAAAATATTACTAATGAATTATTAATGAATCCAGTGTATTTCTTCTGATTCCTTCATCCTTCCTTTATTCATTAATACATTTATTTATTTATTATCTGTATTCTCTGGAATTAAGGAGGAGAAGTTCCAGTCAGAATGGTACCAAATTTAGCAGTTTAGAATTTTACTGAGAGCATTATATTTCAAGTGGAGTAAATCTGCATAGGTTTTATATATTAAGAAGCTTTGTTTTGGTGCATTTTTTTTCATGATATATCTTGATTCTTTCTATCTTTTTCCCTCTCCTCTCCCTTCTGCCATATGATCTCCTTCCCACTTGGAAAAAAATCTGCCTTCCTACCCTCTTTTGTCTTTTATTTATTTTGATAGCTTTAAGATTTTGATGATCTTGTCTCTTAGGAATGTTATTGAATTTTATGGGGGTATAATTTATAAGAAGTAACTTCATGCTTTTTGTATATATGTGTCTGTGGATATATTTAATTGATATATTTATTGATAAATTTATTTGATAGTTTTGTTTTTGGGAATACCAAATCTCAAAACTCTTCTTAAATCTACTGTGCTTACACAATCCTTTGTCTTCCTTGTATTCTGTGTGTAGAACACTTTTGAAAGTAAAATAAAATACGAATATGTGCTAATTCAACTTAGATATGGAACATGATACTTAAACCCAAATACATTACCTGAAAAATGTCACCTTTGTTCTCCCTTGCAGCATGTCTTTGAAATGGGTCACACAGAGAATTGTACTCTTTCATAGTGTATTCTTTTATTGCCTCCTTGTCTTCAGTCTTGAAGGAATTTGCTAAGCTAGTTTGAGATACGCATATCGACACAAGCATTATTATTTTGTAGCTACTTATTGTCCAGGTTTAACCATTACCATATAATAAATTCTAGCTTTCACTAGAAAAGAAAAGACTGCATACCTAAAGAGTTATAGGCGCTTAAGGGACATTTTCAGCTTTTCCACAATCCTTGATTTAAAAAAATATTCTGTTTCACAAATAGTTTGTTATCCTTTTTTTTTTTTCAATATCCATTTAGCAAAAACTGATTGAAATACCCTAGTTCTCATGTATCAGTGAGCAATTAGTTCAGCCGTCTATACTTAATCAGCTTACATATCTTTCATTTTCCTTTTTTCTTCTCTGGTCGTGTGACTGTGTATGTGTGCAGGTGTTTCTGTGTTGAATTCCTGCTTTCAACATGTAATGCCCTAATAAGTATGCTTCATTTTAATATTCTTTTTTAAAAACTTAGATGTTTGGTAATACCTTCACATTTGTATGTCAACATCAGTTGTGTTGTAACTAGAGTTGGTAGAGTCGTGCTTATAGTAAAATATTTCTAAAAGAAGTGGCTGCTTTTTCTTCCTATTTGTGGCAGAGCGGCCATTCATTTTCCCATAATAGATACTCCACTGCTTTCAATTCGAAATTCCCGATGGCAGATAACATAACCCAGTGAATACTTCCTTTTAAGATAATCTCATCAAACCTTATTTTCCTCTGAAGAAGATACTAATTTGCTTTTAAGGCAGCTTAAAGATGGAATGATATCAAGGAGGTAAAAATTCCTGGAATATCACCGAATGGAAAGCATTTTCCCATTTCCTCGTCCGATTTTACCTGTAGTAAGTATTCATTCATTTATCCTCATTCTGCTCTGTGAAGACATATATCCATAAATAAATTATTGATGTGTTTTAAGAGGCTTCTCTTTTTGTGGCTAAGCTTCCTTAAACACTTCAGATTTTCCTTAAATCCTCTAATAAAGCATTCCCCCAGGAGACACAGATGACTTGCCTTTGATGGGACTTTAGTTTGTTCATATCACTGTGGTATCAGTCACTGAAAATGGTGTTCTGAAAGTTATCTGACTTGAGAAAGGGAAAACCAGTTGATCACTTATCTCGTTACAGCCTCTGAGTACCTGCAAACGTCGTCTTAGAGGGGAAGCATTCTTCAAATAATCTTTGAAATTATGCTCAGACTAATGCTCTGTTATTTTAATTGTTATTTCTCTAAATATTCTTTTCCCATCTTCTACTTTTTAAATTAGTTTACTGAGAAAGGGATTGTCATAGCATGCTTTCTATTTCAGTTCACTATTGATCACATAAGTTTATGAATTGAATGCCTACCTGATAGTCATTTAATAGCTTGCCAACCATGGTCTAGAATGTAATCCTCTAGACATGGAGATGGTTAGGAAAATAAGAGATAGTCCTCTTGTGTAGAACTCACGTGCAGATGTATGACAGATACGTGAAAGGCTAACCTCTGTGCAGTAAATATTCACTACGTTTTGGAGGGGCCAAGAAAGGACCTGCCTCTGGGAATCTAAGAAGGCTTGAACTGAATGCTTACCAAAGGGGTCAGCAAGTGAGAAATGTGGGCTGAAGAGAGGGAAAGAGGAACATGGCAGTCAGTGGAAGAAGCGGGGACAGGTTATGAACCAGTGAAAGTCGGCAGGACGTGGCTTTCGCATCCTGGCTGGTGCTTTATGGCACAAAATACTGAAAGAAAGATTCGTCCAGAAGGAAGTTCAGCTTTAGTGACAGAATAAACAAATAAATAAATGTGTGCTTTGCATTTAACTGAGGGAAACTGCTGGAAAGGATTTAGGTTATGGAGTCATGACCGATGCTTTTAGAATGTTTGTATAGCGTAGACTGAATGATGAAGTTGGATAAATTAATGAATGAAAAATCTTTTAAAAGGTGGTGTAATAATGTGGATAATGTATGATGAAAGATCTGAGCAGTGTCAAATATGTTTAATTTATATTTATATACATATTACACATATATCATACAAAATTATTGACAAAAGATTTATATTGTTTCTTCTAGAAACAAAAATACTATTCAGGGCTAAATATTATTTATCTACCTGTACTTATTGTTGCAGCTACAGATGCATCCAACTTATTATTCCTTTCATATTTCTACAAAAGGATGTAATTGAATAATGTAATTGTTTCTGCTTCAAGTGTGAATTTTAATAATTTCAAATAATTTCTCCATTACAAAAAATAAGTTTGAATAATTACATAAATAAACAGTAATTATAAACTTTTCACAAGTCTAGAAATAACAGTGGAGTATACTGAGTCTCTGTGTATATACACCTACTCTTATACTATACCATATACATTCAGTATAATTGAAATCGATTGACTTTTTCTTGAAATTTAAATGTTCAATTATTGATAAGGTCTACTTTTATTTTGTTCCATCATTTGGAGAGGTTTTTTGAAACCAAAATGCAAGTATAAGACTTGCTAACTTATTGATGTTTCCTTAAAATTCATAATTTTGAAAAGGTTATTGAAGTTTTTGGATGGATTGATTCCTTAAGAAATGAAATCAAGTTTCGCCACAACCAAAACATCATCATCTACTTTTACCTAAGCTGATATTGTTAAAATTTTTAATGAAAATCACCATTTTAAAAAGCTTTATAAAACCAGCTCAAAATAGATCAATTAAACTATGTAAAAATAAGGTAGTAAAATTGTAGAAGGCTCATCATTTTATATTTCCAAATCTGAACTAAGAACAGACTTCTGAATAGTTTTACAGAGTCCAGAACTTTTGCCTCTGTGTCACAAAAGCCATACATACACACATACAAATGTGCTCTTTGCTTTAATGAGGGAACATAAATGCAGTTTGTGAATTTTTTTCCTCTTACCTTTTGCTTTGTTTCTCCCTCTCATTTATTCTTAACCATCGCCCTGTCTTCTCTTCCCAGTCTGTCTTTTCTTTTGTGTCTCTCTCCATGTTTCCACCCCCTAGTTTTCTACTTTCTTGTTCCTTTTTTCTCTGGGCATCCCCCAGGCCCATGCCACTCTGGGCTTTTCACTGTTTCTTTTCCTCTAGCAATCTGCTTAATATGCCTGCTCTCACGTTGTTTAATATTTGCTTCTTAGTTTTTGTCCTTTTACAGTTGGGCCTTTTCTAACTTGAATAAATTTTTTACTTCTCTTATTCCTGTCTTGCTTTCTCTGCTGTTTTTTGTTTGTTTGTTTGTTTCTTCTTATATATATATATCGCATTTGTACATATATATTTTCTTATTCTTTAGTTCATTCTCAGCTTTCCCTTATTTTAACTTTTTAATTCCTTCTTTGATTCCAATGATGTGTCCTGTACATTACATCCCAATTCTTCAATTTTTCCCATTGTTCTTATGCACATCTCATAATCTAGTTACTAAGTCATTGTGACAATATAATAATAAAAATTTCAAGTATCATTTCACTGTAAAGAGAATAAGAGAATTCATTTTTCATCATATTGTTTTTATCTGATAAGGCAATAGAGGCACTAGAAGTATTTCTGTTTTTAAATTAAAGGATCCCCAATATTCTGCTTCAAGATTTTAATATGTGCTGTCTGGTGGTCCTTCTATAGCTACCTTAAAACACTTAACTCTTTAGGAAGAAGACAGAAATGATGTTAGTGACAGAGCTCAGAAACGGAATTCTTTGATGGAATTGATTTACAGGTTTTTGCTTTTGTCTGTGTGATTCAGAGAAATCCTAACCCAATCCACATGTTTCGTGCATGCATACCAGAACCCGTTCTCATTTATCGGTGGGTACACTGTATTTCCCAGGGTGGATGAGGAGAAATGATAATGCTGATCTCTCTCATCAAAGTCTATTAGCTTGATTCTAGCACATGATGTTACTTTTTGCCTGTCAGAAAAGTATTTCTTAGACAACTGTTACTAATGAAAAAGGTGCAACTATATTGTTTATCTTTGCTTCTGGAAATTAGAATGCAACATTAACCCTCCTTTCATGAGAAGGTCAGGCATTTTGTGCTGTGTGATATGCCAAATACATTGGAGAATGTTTTTCCAGCACATGATCATATATTCAGGATTAACAAGATTGAAAACACTATATGGTCAAAGAGCTTTGTAAACATCAGGGAAATAAATATTAATTTTGTAGTATTCTGACAAATACTTCTCAGGCTTTTGGATTGTTATTACTGCTTGAGGAGGTACATTTTCCTATGACACACTGTGTCAAAAATGCACAAGCTTTGTTATTTTAATAAACACTGCTATATATATATATATATATATATATATATATGTTTGTATATACATATATATGTGTGTGTGTGTGTATCTTGTTCTTATGTTCAAATGTTATTTTATATAAATAAGTTAAATAAATAAGTAGATAACTATCACCATACACAAATAGAAAGATTTCTTGCCTCTAAAAAAATAGCCCTATGAGGTAAATTTTTTTTAAATTTTAATTTGTTGATGAAAATTGAAATTAGTAGGATGTTTTAATAACTATTAATAAATTTATAGTACAATTAAAAGCTTACACCTCTCTATGAATATTTATATTCCTGTTCCTTTACCTATTTTACAGTACTTAACATGCTCTCTTTTCCATTAGAATATGCACTTGTACATTATAAAAAGATTATAGCTGCTAAATATTGAGTAATTTTTAAAAGAAAGAATACAACCTGAACAATGTAAAATTTTAAAAATAAAATTATTACAAAAAATCACTCACATAATTAGCAAAGATAAAACAAAACAATTTTATATCCCTTATAATCTTTTCACATTGTATAGTGGTAAAAATTGATTAATAGAGCAATTTATTAAAAAGTTTTCACAAATGTTATGTTTATTATTATCTTGCACAGATATTAAAATAAAATAAAAACTAGACACATTTATTTTAAAGTAGTTTGAACACTTCTAGTTATTTTCAGACATGCATGTGAAATACATATATCAACACTGACATATTGAAAATCCTTTTCTCATATTTAATTCCTTCAACTGTACAGTATGGGTGTTGTCTTGAAATAACTTCTGAGTGACTGAGATTCAAACAGAATTAACAGCATTTTCCAGGCAACATCATTTTTCCTTGAAGGAATAAACTGATATTCAAAATAAAAATTAAAGAATGATAAAAAAAGATTTCCTTAGAAAGAAAATATTAGCACTTCACGAGAATGTCTCTTACAAATTTCCGAACCAGTTAAAATTTAGATTTCAGATATTTGATTCTGCTGCTGTAGAACTGACTGCTTTTTTTTATTTCAGAGCACTATTTACATGTCATTGGACTGAAATTAGTAAATGTGGTACTGTTTCTAGGGTTGTATAATGTGACTGAAATAACTGCATAACTCAGGGAAATAATATATTCTAATTGACCAGTGAATGGTGTTATGAGGTGATACTTGGGTAAAAGATACTTTCAAAGGGAAAGAGATCTTGAGACAGAGGAAGACAGGCAAGAGAAGAGAAGTAGAAGTAAAAAGGACTGAAGTGCAATTACATATGTGTAGCAACTTCCCACATTGTACATGTTCAATATGTATCACTAACACGTGCTCATCAAAAAAATTTCAAAGCAAAAAATAAATAAAAATGCTCATCATTCTATTAAAGATTATACTCTAAGCAAATGAATATTATTTTGATGTGCTGTATATTGGTGTTAAAACTTTATAGCTTATAATTATCTTATTTTACATGATGTTATTGTCTAATCCCTTCCAAAAATAACAATGAAAATGTCTTCATAAATGAGGCAAAAAGAAAAATGGAAAAAGTTCTTTGTTTATAAAATATACAGTAACATTAAATTATTTCATAAATTTAAATACAGCTAATTGTCTTAATCTTATTACTTTAACACTACATTTAAGTAGTTAAATAACTAGTGATTCAGTAATATGTTTGATTATTGAACAGAAATTATTTTAATCAGTTCTGGATTAAAAAGCATTGAGAAGTCTCCAAAATACAATACTAAGACCACATATATTGTATTCATTACATCATAATATTTAACTCAATATTTGTTCTGCAAAAACTCCACAAAAATGCCTAGTGTTTTTTTTTTCCAGAACCAAAAGAAACAGTAAATTAATCTCAAATCTCCAATTGAGATGGAGGAGGAAGAGAATATTAGTATGTAAAGATTTTTATCTTGTCTAAAAAATGGATTAAAATGGAAATACACAGTTTAAGAAAGATATATAAGCAGCAGTTCATTTGTCCACACTGTGTGCCAATAATAATGATTTCTATTTGCTTTATGGTTTTAAGTATTGACATATTTGTTCTATCTTGGTTTATTATAATCACAGTGAATATTTTTGTATCCAAACTGGCTTCACAATTCTGTGTCATAATTCAACATGTACAAACACTTTTATAAGAAATAAAAATAACTTCTACGAGTAAACAAAATAATATACACTGGTTTCTCTTCAGATTATGTAAATCTTTTGCTTTTAGACAAAGCAATTTCTCACTTTTCATTTAATTATTAAAAATAGAATAACATCCAGTTACAAATAAGATTAATCATGTGAGAACCATAGGATATGTCCGCTTTTTCTGAAAAATTATAAATTTTTTTGATCTTTAAATATGATTTAGAAGATATTGCTTCCTTGGCACATGGAATGGTTGTTAACAAGAGAAGTATTAAACAGATTTGAAGAGTAAATCTTTTATGTATCTCTATGTTTGTAAATCAATTCTAAGCATATCTCCTAACTTAGATATTATTTATTTTCTTAAAATAACAGTTACATATCTAGATTTTATATTCGTATGATTTCATTGTTTATATATTAATTCATCTATTTATTTTCTATATTCAGAGGAAGGTTAGAAAAATGCACAAAAACTATATATTCCAAACCATAACCACATGGTAATGCAAGAAAGAACTTATGGGGGCACATTATCATGAAATAAAACTTTCAGGAAGTTTTATTGACTCTTTAAAATAAAAAAGTTTCTGTTTAGAATGTATGCAAATTAGCTCAAGGGCTATAATATATATTTGATCTACATTTTATCACTTATCTTTAATGTTATATTAAATTTATGCTTTTAAAGTGTATATATATAAATATATACATATATACACACACATATATGTTTTTAAAAAGCTGTACTTTAAAACTTTTCTCCTTTCCCATCTTTTTACCTTAAGTTTATAAGAACTACACAGAAATATTCTGGAAAGTTAAAAGGAAAAATAGGCAAGATAATTGAACATTTGAACATTTTAATGATTTAAAATTGTATATATAAGAGAAGATTGAGAATGAGTTAAAAAGTTAAAATGAAACACTCAGGACTTTAATATCATGTTTGACAGAATTAAAATGAGAGACTGTCATGGAATTAACACTGTTTGGTACAAGATATACTGTATTGAGTAATCCCCTCTACAATAGAGTATTACTTACAACCTGCATTGCACCTTAACTTTAACAAAGTATTGTTGCTTCCCTAGATCTGTGAGTGAGAGAAAAGGTCTCTGACTCACTCTCTGGGCTTTGACATCTCCAGTCACAATTTCTCTTGGTGTGCTAAATCTGAAGGTGACCCATTAAAGAAGGGCACAACAGAGCTTCGGTTTCATAAACTCAGTATTTTTCCTTTTCCTTCCTTCAGTCCTTATTTATTTATTTATTTATTTTGAAGAGAAAGAAATCATAAAAGAAGCACAAAATGATAATTTAAAAATGAAAAATATTCAGTGGAATTTGTATCATTTCCTTTCCTGGCTTTTTCCTTTGTCACTATAATACAAATGTCATGGAAGTAAGAATAAAACATCGTAGGCATTAGAATTGAATGATCGCTCATTCATATGACGATGACTGTGCTGAAGAGAGAAGCTTTCTCAGAATGTAGCTATTCTTGTGGCAAAGATTATAATCACAGGGAGAATTGGTGCAAAATTAACCAATTCTGGGTTCTTTGTAAAGAAATCTTTTGCTTCTCCTCTAATGTGGTATTGTGTATTTTATTAGCTGCAGAGTAAAATAGGAGAGGAAAAGAGCTTCCCGAAGGCCCAAATCAAACTTGCTTGGTATGATTCTTGAAGACTGTTTGAGATTACTATTTGCACCAGTAGATGTCACCCTAACCAATGAAAATACCCTAGAGGCTTGGAAGATAAAATCCCACAGAATACAATGAAAATAAAGCAGACTTCATCAGCAATAGATATTGTATAAAACAACTCTACAGTGTTTGATTTTTAATTTTCTTAAACAAATTCTGATCATGTTATTTTCATTATGTCATTATGATTGGAGTGTCTAGTACAGTCCTGGAGAAGACTAGAATCCTCATGTTCTTAGGACTGATAGCTACTGCCTTTTTCTCCTCTTTTGGAGTACTGGGCCTGCTGATGACTACCTGTGGTTGCTTTTTAATCCTTGCCTGGACTTTGGCTTACTCTGTGATTTGCACTCATACAAAATACATTTTTTGGGTGATGGTGGACTCTGTCCCTATCACCACAGGAAATGTGGGTGGCAGTGTGTGTGGTGGTGACAGATGCCACATTTTCTTTTACTTTCCTTCTTTGAGTAAAATAATCATTGACATTATTTTTCTTCTGTCTATAGCCAAAGACATGTGCACACACACGTGTTCTGCACACACACGCACATGGTATTTTACTCCACTTGGCTGTTGCTCCAAACCATACACAATAAATCAGCCTTTGATGAACAGCTTCCACTTGAAACTTTTTATTTATTTAATTAATTCATTATTTACTTATTTATCTGAAGTACTGGGGATTGAATTTGGGACCCTTGTGCTTTCAAGACAGGTGCAATGCCATGGATCTAGAACCTGGCCCCTCACCTGAAATTTAAATGCCATAAAAAACCACATTTCTTTTTGCCCAATAACTTCATAAAGACTCAGTTGCACACTTACAGTGCTACATCAGTTTTCCACAGAGTAATTTGCATGATGTCAAAGAAGATTCTAAATTAGCAGAGTTTGTCCAGTCAAGCTGCTGTCCTCTGATCAGCATCACACACAGTCCTCATGTGTTTTTCGTGGGCCTTTTTGCAAGTTTTCCTTTTGAAGAAACTGAATGGATGAGTGGAACAGTATCTCTAAATTATTTGTATTTTGAAATCCCCATTTCTCTCACTTTCCTATGAATACCACAGAATGGATGTGACTATTGTACTTTCTGTGGGCTAATTAACTGGAGCCAAGGATACACTTTACTGATTCCTGTTAACTCTAACTGTCAGTCTCTGCAGAGGATGGCAGTGGCACATCCCACCCCTCCATACAGAGGACTTTTAACACCCACTGAAATTCAGATAACCTGAGGTGATATGTTTAGCTTGTCCTGAAACTTGTCCTAAGAGTGTTCCGGTTTTTTCCTGTGTCCCTTGAAGTGCTGGTAAAGGTGACAGCTTCACAGATCTCTTTTGTTCCACTCTAAAAAAATCAGTCAGATTTCCATTAGTCCTCATGGCTCTTTTGAACACCAGGCTTTTATTTCACACTTAAAAGAAAATCTGTCAAGTGTTTTGGTCACCAAATATATCCTACCTACGAATGTCAGATGGTGATGATTAGATCCTATGTACTAGACACCCACTTAAAAAAAATCTGGTCTTCTGTCATTCTAATTCTGTGCCTTTAAATAATGACTATTATTTCCAATCTTATATTTGGTAGGCTGTTTGTACTGAGGTATCAGGAAGTTCAGATGGTAAAAATATTCAACACCAGACATTCTCTGTGTGAATAAAAAAGTAAAGACGGGTACACAGAGCTAGTATATTTTTCTTAACAATGTGTAGGTGAAAAATATACTCTTATTTTAGTCCTGATGTGAAATGATACAGGTGATTAAAATTGTTTTCATCTGGATACAAAACAGTATAAATTGTAAGAATGAACAATGCACAGTATACAGTTGAATGCAGTGTTGTCCCTTTAAATGTCCGTCCTTTGCAGCTTCACTTGTCTCTCTGCCTCCTAAGATTGTCTGATCCTCTTTTCTGGAATTCTTTCAATTAGTTTTGGATCTGTCACCCTAAAATCTCTGAAACTGCTTACTCTAAGAGATTTCAATATTTACTCTGATGGGATTTTTTGATTCTCAACACATACGAGTTCTTAGAAATTTTGACTTTACTTTGTATCCTTTGGTCCATATAAATCTTGCAATCAAGATTTCTTGCAGTTTAATTTGCTTTCTGTTGAGGATTTAAATGATATTATCCTAAAGCTTTAGCCAACCACTTCCAGTCCCTAATCCTTGGCCTTCCTCACTGGCAAAAGGCCGCTCTCAGTATTGTTGGCTTAGTTTAACCCTCGTGGTTAATCTCTGACTTCTGCTAAATTGCCATCATGTTTAGAATTTGCAATTGTAACTCTTCCTTAAAAATACAAACTACTGCTCACAAAGGAAAATGTGACTAACTTGTATCACTTATTTTTTAATTTAGCTAGGAGCCACGGAAGAAAATCACCACTGATCAGGCCTAGGAATATCTTAACTGTCATCAGATCTAGAATGCATTTCAGGCAGGATTTTTGTCCTTTCATAGCACATAAATTGCACTTGTTAAAGTCAGAAATGTGCTGCTGTCTTGCTGACACTCTCTCTGCTTCTTTATAGAATTGTTGTTTCTTCGCCTTTTGGCTGGCTGGCTGCTGCCTTCCAACAGTAAATTTATTAAAATTCATTTCTATCCTACAAAGATCTAGCTGGCATTGTTTGTTGGTTTGTTTCTTACTTAATATCAGTTTATTTTGGATAGGACTTGTCAACAGATTACTGCCCTTGCATAATAGCATCCCATAAGGCTTAGATCTGAATCCTATAGAGATTTGTACATTAACATGCACGCAGCTCTGGAAGACACACTCTGCTCAGCCACATACACATAGATGACATGCAGATAATTTGCTGTGCTTCAAGAAATCTTATACAAGTTCTTTACAGTGGATCTGTTTATTTGGCCGACTGACTTACTGTGGGGAAATTGCCAAAATTTTCAAAATTGAATCCAGATAAGACAGAATTCCTTGTGATTGGATCTTATCCCTAGGCCAATCAACACTCTTCCATCACGCTGAAAGTTGGCAACTCACTTATAGTCCTGGTGTCCAAGGGGAAAAACCTTGGTTTTATGTTTGACTCTACTCTGTCATTTATTAATTATATAAATATAAATATCATATTGTCATATTTTCCTTTGAGAAATATAGCAGGGATAAAGTAAATCATATCTACTCAAGGCAATCAAAAGTGTTACTTTCTGATTATTTTTGTATATACTACTGAAATTCCTTATTAATTTGGTGGATTATGCAAACCCTTTCTAACTATATGCATCTCCATGTTAATTTCAGGAAAGCTAAAGAATATATTACCTTCTAAAAATGACACATTGAACCTGATTCACTGCCTGCAGATCTGTGAAAGAGCAATGGATTTAGGGAGTCTTCTGTGACAAAGTTGATCTGTCTAAGTACCTGGATAACTAGATAGTATAAATCAGGGTGGCTTTGGAGGGACCCTCACAATGGGAGCTCTAAGTTCAACTGAATTATGATGAGAAGATTATTGAAAATTTCAGTAAGAATATTCACCTGCCAGTGGATGAGAAGACATTATTTCTTATGTTACAGACGCACATCCTCATACATCTGTGGAGCTGAAATAACCCATGAGTGCCAGTGAGCCCACTGACGGGTAGCAAAATCACGTGTGATTCACGATTGTTTGTGTTTCTCAGCAGAAGCTCACTTCACTGTAAGAAAAAGTGCAGGAAATGAGTTGCTATTAACATAGTATTCAGTGATGGCATTTGACAGAGGAGCAAAACTCCATAAAGTCTGCCCTGATTCTGGATTTCCATCCAAGGGCACCTATATCTGCACAGGTAGCAAAACAAGGCAAAATGACACTTCATTGCCACCTGAGCCATTAAGCGTCAGATACTAAAGTTTGCTTTGAATGGATTAAAGCAGAGTTAAAGTAGTTTTCTAGATTCTTGCAAGTCAATTCTAGAAAAAAGGCAAACTAAAAGATACCACTGGCAGGCCACACTTCTTTTTATATACATTCAAAAGTTAGTTGATTATATTGATTTGCTTGTTAACCTAAAAATCTATAAGTTGATGATCCAGATTTCTTTTACATAAAGTAACATGATGAAAACAAGCATAATTTATAATTAGAAAATATCAGAAACATCTCAAAAATATGTCAACAGATTGCTAGTTAACTGACAATATTCCCATTAAATTGACTACTATGCACTTATAAAATATATATAAGAAACTTTTTATGTACTAAAGTGAAAAATTCTACAAGAAACATTAAGTATAAAAAACAAAAAATAAGAGCCTGAATATATGTAATTTTTGCCTTCAAAGTCTGCAATATTGGTACATGTGTACTATTTTTGTATAAGAAGATAGTGGAAGGGCACACCGAACATCTAATTTACTTTTTTTTTTTTTTTTTGGTACTAGAAATCGAACTTATAATCTTTTTTTTTTTTTTTTTTTTTTAGGTTTTTTGAGACAGGGTCTCGCTTTGTGGTTTAGGCTGGCCCTGAGCTCAGCCTCCAACTCACATCACAATCCTCCTGCCTCTGCCTCCTGAGTGCTGGGATTACAGGAGTGAGCCACCACGCCCGGCACTGTGGTATGTGGTACTGGTTGCTGCTGGGTGTGAGTCTCCACACCCAGTATTGTTATGTGGTTACCAGGGAATCGAACCCGGACCCTTGCGCTTGCAAGACAGGCGCCAGAACCACAGAGCTAACTCCCTGGCCCCGAATTTATAATCTTATACTTGCCAAGCAGGCAGAGCACCACTGAGCTAAATCCCCAGCTCTCAAAGTAATAAAAAAAAGAAAAGCCTATGTATATAGGGGGCGAGGGTTGTGGGGTGGGTAAGAGGAATGGGAAAAAATGAGAATCAAGTCATGTCACATCATACACTGGTACAAATTCTCAATGCTGAAAGTGACTATGATGCATATATATAGTGTACCAATAAGATTTGAATTTAAAAAGTCTCATTAAAGCGGTTATTTTGGAGGAGGAGGTGGGAGCAAATAAGGAGGATGGTGCAAGAATAAAATGCAACCATGAATGCTTTTATATTTTATGGTTTTATGGAATGATTTTAACCATTTATATAAGGGGTGGAGCAAAACAAAGAATTAAATAAAATATTTTTATTTAGTACTTGTACTTTCTAATATTTACTTGTTAAATTTTTTACAACATTAATAAAGCTTATGTGAATGTCAGTATCAAGAGCAGTGCTTTATACAGTATTATGGTCCTTGTGAAATTTAGCATTTATATTTAAACACATGGTCTATACATGATTTTTGTTTGATCTAACCAAAATGATATTTACTTTGACCTTACTTTGGTTAAAATGGAATTAATTGTTTTACATCACTGTTTTGAAGCTAAAATTAATTATAAAATGTAGGTTCCTAGAAAGGCAGGGGATTTTGGGGTATTACTATACTCTACTCAATCTAAGAAATAGTTATTTAGAGAAATCTTTTAAAAAATCAAGAAAAATTTCCATGATTTTGTGTATCTACTTCACTGGAAGTCATAGGCTTTTTGGGGGAATTTACAAAAGACACTTATCCATATGTACTTAATTATACTGGTCTAACACAAACACAGAAACACTCAACCCTGATAACTGTTAGCCAAGATATATCACTATCCAGTCTACTAGCATCTATGTTTTCCTGCTCAAGGGAGGCTGAGAAAAAGCTGAAAGAGACCTCTTGTATCAGGCACCTATCTCTATGGTACAAATTGCCACAAATTTACCAATTTCAAAGACAATACTTTTATTATCCCATAGTTTTTTTGAGTCAAGTATTTGGATGTGATTTAACTGGCTGGCCCTAATTTAAGATCTCTGAAAAGTTAGTAATCAGATTATCAATCTCACCTTCATCAAAAACCTCAAAAATGACTTAACTGGAGAAGTATACTTCCAAACTGACTCTCTCAAGTTATTACCTTGGGCCGCAGGTCTTCACTGAGTATTGGCTGGTAGCCTAATTTCCTTGCTGTATAGGTTTCTCCATATTGTAACTCACATTATAGCAGAGGTGATATTCCTTTCACTCTGTGGTGTGTGCTCTTCATTTGAAAAATCACTTAGTTCAACCCACAGTCAAGGTGAGATTACCAAATAGCCTGAGTAGCACAATGCAGAATAGTTAGGGTCATCTGAGAGACTTTCTATCATACCAGTCAGTCTTGAGAAACAAGATTATTATAGCATTTGATGTGTAACGTGAAATACAATGGTGCTTCTTTATAAAGGCTAAATTTCTTTTCTTTTTTGCTTCTTATCCATTATTTTTATTCTTTAATTTTTTTTAATTTTTATTAGTACGTGTTCTTAGGTCATAAAAAGCCTATATTTCTGTAAGGCATGTTTTCTTTTTTTTTAATCTTTATTGGTACATTAAATGTACACATCATGATTGCACTCCATAATGGGGATTTGTACCAGTATAAGACACAACTTAATTCTCATTTTTTCCCATAGCCCTACCCACCCTACCACCCCCCCATATACATAAAATTTGTTTCCTTACTTTTTTGTTAAGTACTGTTTTAAAATCACCTAAATGGTCTTAATGTCAGCCGTTTTAAACAACAAAAACCATGTTCGCATTTGGGGTTCACGTGTGTGTTATAAAATATTTAATAGCAATTTATTGACTTTAGGACCTTTGATTTCCATGTTATTATAATGCATTGTGGGGCTCCGTGGATAAATATAAAACCAATAATAGAACTAGTAATCAGAGTTCACCTGAACAGAGAACCAGCTTTTTAACCCAGTTACTGCTACTCTTTCTAGCCTAAGTATGAGTCTCATAGACAGTTGATGACTGCTATCTCTACTTAAAAATGCGATGCCAACAGTTCTTGAAATCAACCCAAATCCTAAAAGTCACATTTTGGCATTACAAAGTTAAAATTATATCCCACTTCAAACAGGCTGCTTTAATTAAGAAGCATCTAAAACAAAAGACCTCACATCCCAATGAACACTGAGCTCTTATGCTAATTGGTCTGGCCACTGTATAAATCTTGGGTGGATCTGATGAAAGTAGTCGTTATTTTGGCCTGGGTTTCTAACCACATTAGTTTTGCTAAATTGCGTTTTCTTTAGGAGAGCAGTGTGATAGGCTGCTAGTGTTACTAATTCTATTAAAGTCTCCTTTTCTCATTTTTCTTTTATATGTAATGAACAAAAAGCCTTAACTACTCTCTATTTTTAAATGATACAGTTTCACAAACAGATTGAAACACTTGAATAGTCACCTCATGATAATTAGGTTTTCCTTAAAGACCATCCCGTTCCTTTTAATTTTATCAAGCTAAAATTCTAAGATATTCAAATTATAAAATTATGTCTTAAGAAATATGTAATTTATAGTTAGTTTAGGTAATTTAATTTGCAAATTGACAGGGTGATACATATCAGTGGTGATGAGTATGCCATAAAGGGCTGTTTGTATCACCAAAAACTTACGGTCACTGATATATACACTGTGGGCCAATGAGCTGAAGTCTAACCATTCCTACTACAGGGTAAGCAGTTGGGATCTTTCCTCTTTTCTCTCTGTCCTCTGAGTGTCTGTGACTCAAGAGGACCTGTTCATATACTTACACAAATGAGTGTACGTGTGTGTGTGTGTGTGTGTGTGTGTGTGTGTGTGTGTGTGTGTGTATCTGAGAATGACAGACAGACCAACAGACAGGCAGACAGAGAGACAGAAACAGAGACAGATAAGCATGAGAGGATTGCCAATGTCATAAACAGTCCAGAGGAGAAAGTTTAGCTAGATCTGTATATATTAACAACCAGACATTTCCTGACTTCTTTCCACAATTATAAATTAACTACTTGATAATATTTTGCAACTTACCTCATATTCCTTTGTTTTAAAAATGTATTTAATTTTTTTCCTAATTTTTAAAATATATCTTTTTCTGTTAAATTGAAATCTTTATTGGTGCATTACATATACATGCTATGATTGCACTCAATAATGAGTATTTGCACCAGTATATGACACAACTCAATTCTCATTTTTTCCCATAGCCCTACCCACCCTACCACCCCACCCCCTATACACATAAACTTTGTTTCCAGTCTTTTTTTGTTAAAATTTCATTATTTTCCCCCTTCACCCCATTTTACTTTGAGTATTTTCTATTTCACAATATATAACATATACTCTAGAACTTATTTACATCTTCTTTTTCTCATATCAGAGAAATGATGTGATATTTACATATCTGTGACCTTAAAAACAAAACAAAACAAAAAACTGTGGTTCTTCTACAGAACTGAGTATTACTCTGCCATAAAAAGATAAGTTTTAATCATTTATACTTAAATGGACGTACCTTGAGGACATCCTCATAAATATTTTACCTTTTTAAAAATGTATTTATTTATTTATTTATTTATTTATTTATTTTGAGACAAGGTCTTGCTTTCTAGTTCAGGCTGGCCCTGAGCTCAGCCTTCATCTCATAGCAATCCTCTTGCCTCTGGCTCCTGAGTGCTGGGAATACAGGAGTGAGCCACCACACCAGGTGCTATGGAATGTGTTCTGATTGCTGGTGGGCATAAGACTCCACATCAGTATTGTTGTAGGTGGTTAATAGGCACTGCATCTGGATCCTTGCACTTGCAAGGCAGGTGTGGGAACTACTGAGCTAAATTCCTGGCCCTACTTTTTCCTTTCAAAACAGTGTTTGTTAGCACATGCTTTTAATACACAATAATTGTATTCACTAGGGGAAAGTGAGTATTTATAGATAATATATCTCTATTCCTTTATTTCTCCCTTTCTTTCCACTCATTTTTTGCCAGCATTAGATTTATTATTTTTATTTTGTAATTCCTTATAAGGTTAATTATCATACATATAGATTAATAACTAAATTAATAGGTTTAAACATATGAAACCATTAAGACAATTAAAGTAAATTGAGGTACACTTTTAGATATGTATTGTCCATACCATATTATAATATTTTTATATTATTCTTTTTTCTCTGATCTATCTTTTATGCTTTATGTATGTGCTGAGTTTTTCATATAAGACAAACCATATGATATTTAAGCTTGTGTTCAATTTAGCTTACTTCACATTATGGTCTCATTATTTTCTGCCCCACATTGTAGCATTGTTTTTGTTTGTTATTCCATTTCCAGGTCTCCAAGATACATTCATTAGAGTTCATGCTATGTTTATCTGTACTGTACACCTTATCAGTTCATTTCATGTCACAGTTTTCTAACCTTAATTTCTTCTATTTTTCATTTTTTATATAATATTATTTCATGTTCTTGACATCAGCTATTTTATCATCTCTCCTCATTTACACTGAATCCATATCTACCTCCCCATAACCAAAAGTCCTGAAGCAAACTATTCTTTTAATGAATCTTTTTACAAAAAAATTGTCTTTCGGAAATTTCTTTTACTCTTATGGTTATTACAGAGGACCTTAAATGAAAAGTTCCTATCATCCTTGATAGGATTCTTCACAGCATCAAAATATAATATATTGTATATGAATGATTCTTAATTAAATGTTTTTTATACAGTCTATTCAATAGAAAGGCAATGACTAATTATTTACACACATATGCTACATAAATCATACAGTTAAGAACTAGCATCTCCAGAAGTGACACTGATGAATACATGGTTTTCATTATATATTTGCATGAATATCTAATCTTTCAAATGTACATGTATGCATTTGATGTGTGCATTCAGTGCTTAGTAAAAGTGAGTTTGTACATTACAAATATTTTGAATATTATTTTTATTCAAGTTATTTGGATGTCTATATTTATGCAAAAATATAGATAAACCTTGTTTTCCATATGCAGAAGTACAAATGTGTACCATTCTTTATCTGGGAAATCTTCCCTCGGGATTCAGACCATTACAAAGTGTTTCTGTTACCAACAAGTTTGCAGCCCCAGCACATCCTTGGAAGTTCGTCCATCATGAGAGTATTCCTGTGTGGTGTATTACATGTGTGCTGTTGGGGATGTGGTCTGCTTCTGTGATGGAGCTGTTTTGTTCTCTGATACTTCAAGTACACTCTGGCAGTCACCGGACTCACGCCTGTTTTAACATGCTCAGTCTTCGCAGTCATACAGTTTGAGATATCTTGACTTCTTCAGCAGCTACATCTCTTCTCCTTTACTTCATTCTCCTCTATTTGTTCTATCTTCTCTATCTTTTACCTCATGGTTATAGGATTGTGCACAGTTTATGCTTGTGTTGTTACAATAAAATTTTAGCATGCTTATTAGTCGTTTTCAAACTTTATTGCTTTTTTTAGACTTAAATGGACATTTTTAGAGAAATTGGGATAGGTTGGTTATATGTATCTAGGTATAGTAAAATACCTGTTTTTTTCTGATCACTTACTGCTTATTTATACACTGTAAAAATGTGTACTGGGTACACTATGCCAGTGAGTGTAATAGCTATGTATGGCGAACATTTACTAATAACAAAATTAATATGTGTCTTATGACAGAGCTGTGGAACTTTGGCTCAGCTCACAAAAATCTTCCTTTACTGTTTTTCTGAAAGCGACTCCTCCTATGAGGCTAACTGCATAGAAATTTCCTCCTCTACAATCAGAACACTAAGCATTAAATTATGCATATTCTCATGATAATCAATGCCTCCTCTTTCTTGAGTAGTATAGAGGAGATGGGATTTCTAGAAAGAAGCATGTATCAGATGGACAGGAATGTAGGTTAGGCCTGGAATTCTTCTGAGTTAGCACTTTAGAATTAAAAATCATTTTCCTGTCTTTCCTTACTCATTTCAATCCTTTTTGTAATATACAACTATACAAGTAGTTTTCTTACTTGTCTACTAATTTGCTAGGACCAACTGCTGAAAGAATGTATAAAAATTACTACTGAGACCTGGGTGTTGTGGTACAGAATTCTTATTCTTCTGCTCTAGGAGGCTGAGAAAAGAAGACAAGTGTAAGCCTAGCCTGGCAAATTAGGAAGCAGTGATACCCTGTTAGAAAGAAAGAAAGAAAGAAAGAAAGAAAGAAAGAAAGAAAGAAAGAAAGAAAGAAAGAAAGAAAGAGAGAGAAAGAGAGAGAGAGAGAAAGAAAGAGAGAGGCTGGGGAGTTACCTTAGCAAAAAGGCATTTGATTCAGTCCTCAGTACCTTTAGACATAACTGCTGGGTAATTTTGACTTGGAACTCTCCTGGGTTAAATTTTGTCATATCTTCAACACTCTAATTAAGAGTAACTCTTAAATACAGATTCTAAGATTAGCTGTAAATCCTACTAGGTGTCATTTAGGGAGAATCAGATCTTGATATTTAGGTTCTTTCATTAAGCAATTTGATATTAATTAATATATACACTGACAATAAAATTCATTACCTAGAAGGTACTATACCTTTGTGAAGATATAATAATCAGACACCATAGTTCAATATACTTTTTGCTCTTTAAAACACATTACCTCAGATTTTTAGATACTCTCTAAATTTTTTTCTTGTCACAAATAAATGTGAAAAAGCCACAAAGGAAGGTCTGTTTTTACTCACAGGATGTAGAGGTTTCAGCCTATAGTTGGTTGGTTCCGAGGCATAGTGGCCCTGGGCAGAGGAGATGCAATTCATGGTAAGGCAGATGGAAGCGGAGAGCAGTTAAGAAGGAAGGAAGGAGAAAGATGCTGCTAGGTTGTGCCCTTGGTGACCCATCTCCTTCCAAGCACAATTAGCTATAAATTCCTCACTAGCAATAAACTGATCCACTAATGAATATCATGCCCTTATGATCCATTCACCTCCATAAGTTCCACCTGTGAGCACAGGAGGTTTTAGGGAAACATCTAGATATAAGTCTTAGCAGAAACTATAGTTGAGCATACTCTTGAAAGCATGCATTTGTGGGAAAAACAGTACATGTAAGCTGATCACTTTGTAATTCCAAGATAATTGTTTGGTGAGAATGTTGTGTGTGTGTATGTGTATGTATGTACAATGGCACCATTGTAATGTGCTACTGATTTAAATTCTGTTTTCAATGAATGAAGTACAATGAACAGAAGGTGTTTAATTCATCTATTGTCAATGTGCTTGTGTTTTTAACATAGTATTTTCTTAAAATCCATTCATTATCCATAAATTTCAGGTAATTCAAAGACTAAGATCTTAGTCTCATTCTTTATTTCTTCCAGGAAAGACATTTAGTTTGGTCTGCCTTATATCCTGGCTTCCTATTGCTGTAAAAATATACTTAGACTTATGAAAAGGAGAGGTTCCTTCTGGATCATGGTTTCAGAGTCCTCAGTTCTATTGCTTTAGGCTGTGGTGGGACACTACATCACGAGGAGAGCTTGTGATGGGGGCTGGGGGTCTGCACGTCACAGTCTCTACTGAGCAAAACTAGAGAAAGGAAGTGCAGGGTTCCCAGCGTTCCTTTCCAAGACGTCACTCCAATGGCTTAATTTTCTCCCATCAGGCCCCACCTCTTGAGTTTCCATCTTCCAAAAGTTCCACCAAGTGACAAACAAAACAAAATAAAACAAAACAACCTAACTGAAGCCCTGGTGAGAATTCTAAAGACACTTCTTGAATGTCAGAGAAATTCGTCATTCTATGAAGATAACATGTGGGTTCCAAAGAAAACCAGCCCATGTGTTTCACATTAAAGTAAAATTCCATGTACAGTAAAAATTGAAAAGCTGAGTGTAAGATTCAGAATTTGAGAGGGATATTCTATTTTTCAAACTGTTAACTATATGAATATGGTATAGTTACTGCATTTTACTCATTTGAGCACTGTTAAGGATTTTTCTTTTATAATATCTTCATTCCTTTAAAATAGACCTTATTTTAATCCAAGTCTGTACTAGATTCATATTTGAATCCAAGTATGAATTTGTTGTTGCTTTTTAATTACATTTAAAAATATTTTGGATACATACCTGAAATCCTTATGTGATGTCACATGAATCTGATTTCAATTCACCTGTTTTAAGAGACAATGTCATGTTTAGGATCCATTGGGTTTTCAAATCAGATTCTATAGCGAACATTGTCAAAAAATATATTTCCAATGACTAATTATAGTGAATTTCTTGTGGACAACTTTTATATTTATTTTTCAGTATACATTCTCTTATTTTATTAAAATTCACAACTTCTCAATGATTACTTTTCATAATGAAACAGAGCTGCTTTGCAGCCCCTACCCTGCTGAAAGTCCATGAGCATGCCATGCAGCGATGACTGATGGCTGGAGTCCCTGCCTTCCAGAGCTCCAAGAGTCGCTTAGTCTCTTCTGCTGCAGTCACCTTTTACCACCACCAAATGGGTTTTCCTACTTCTGCAGTATGCAGCAAATTTCATATGAGGCTTTTGCGGAACGTCTGTGGTTTCTTCATCTGGGGCTAAAATGTTTGTTGCCTTTGCAATTTGCACTGATTGCTTAAGAAAAGAATGGTTTGTTTTGCAAGGGCTGCTTTTAGTTTAGTGGGTTCTGTGTATAGTTAGCTACAATGCTTTTATTTTGTGGTGATGGTTCGGATTGTGTGTTTTGGAGGCATTTATTGCATTCTTACAAATTACACATACTGCAGAAAGGCTGTTTTATCCATACATGGAGACAAAATGCACTCAGTCCTTAAGTAAGGAGCCTGATGAAATGGGCTCATATCACACTTTCAAAGAAAAGTGATGGTGTCAAGAAGAAATGAAGACATACTTTTGGAGAGTATACATTCCAAGTATTAGAATATTTCCATATTTTAAATTAGTTTTAATACACTTAGTGTTGTTTTATATCCATAACAGCTTCAGGAAGAAAACTGACATTTCTGACTTGTTTTGTGCTAAATAATAAGGATATTAAGGTTATACACTGTATATATTATATGGCCTGCAATGTGGGTTGGGTGGTGTTTTCTAATATAGTCACATTTAGGTCTAAACAGTTTGCCAAAAAAATAATTTTGCATCTCTTTTATTGAGAAGGAAACTGAGCCTCTCATATTTAAGTAATTTAACATGGTTTACATGGTTAGAATTTATCATCTGTGAGCGATTTCAAATCATCTATTCACTTTACTATGTTCCATGAACTTCCCAAAGGCAATTATTGCAATAAATTTATGTTGTCAGTTTGAGAACTCCCTGTTATTCCTAATTTTTATAAGCAATTTTCTGAATATTTTTACTTATAAGACTCCAAAAGTGAAAAAAAAATAAATCCAGGTCACTGAAAAAATATTTTATTATCCAAAATGTCAAATTTCATAGCACTAATCAGATTGGTGTTGGATGAGTTGCATAATTGCTTCTCTCCTGAGAGGAAAATAAAGATGAAGAGACAGAAAGAAATTATAGAATAGTTAGAAAGGACAGAGGACAGAAAAAAGTAAAGCTAACACTTCAGCACAGGGACAACACTTGCCTTTCAACTTAAATATATCAGCTATGACATCTTATCTGAGATCAAATAAAACATTATTCCCCAGATAATTACCAATAGGGGCTAATGACCCAAAATAGTCTTCACTAATCTTTGCTGGCAGGGTGACAGCCATGTTCCCTGTGCTTTTCCAGTAACTTCTTTTATTTTTATATGTTTGCCCATTGCCTTCTAATTAATTTTCCTATCTGTTTTCCTACTTAATTATCTTGAGAACAGATTGTGTGTTTTTTTTTGCAGATTCATGTTCTGTTCTCACTTTAGAAACATAGTTCTATTCATAGTGTATATAATTTGTAACAGAGTTCATATAAAAATATTGATAGAATGGATGTATTTAAATTTAGCACTGTAATGATAATTTCAGAAGCTGTACTAGTTCTTTACTATGTGCCTACATTTAGCATTTCTGTCACTGACAATATCTGTATAACATTTAAAGGAAGATTGGAGTTCCAAAGTTACTGACCGCCAAATGAGCTTTTTTTAACCAGATGTGGTGGGGCACACCTATAAATTCAACATTCAGGTGACAGAGATAAGAAGATCACAGGTTTGAGGTCATCCCAAACTACACAGTGAGTTTGAGGCCTGTCTGAATTATATAGTGAGACCTTTAAAATGAAACTAAACAAATAAACTAGTTTTTTAAATGAAATTCATTATGATGACATGCATGATGATGGCACAAATGATGATGATGCCAATGATAAAATTGATGAAATCTGCGGTCATCAACAACTTCATTATTACTACAGCCCTAATAAGGTGACTACTAGGAAGCTGAGGAATTAAAAGCAACATCAAAAATAGTGTATGATAATTAAAATGACAAAAAAAATCATCCCTAAACTGAGGCTAAGGAATATGGGATTCACCTTTTGAAGATCAATGTGTCTGTCTCTGCCACTAAATAGCTTAATGATCTTGGCACTGTCCCTTAGCTGCTTTCATTTTTATTGTCTTTAAAACAAGGTAAATGATAATTCCTACTTATATTCATTTTAAGAATCAAATTTGGAAAGATCTTCATAAACATTGTGTATTAATTATGTACATAGTAGCTAATATTCTTGTAATTTTCACTTCAAAGATATCAATAAGTACAACTGAATTTCTAGTTCTCAAGAAGCCTGCATCTCCTCCTTCAGTCTGAGCTAAATTAATTGTTAATCTCCTATAGGGATTGAAATTTAGTTCTTGGTATGATAAGGAGCTTCTAACATCACAGAAAGTTATGTTGATCCTGTAATTCTCTGATTTTCAGCTTCTGATGAATTCGGCATCTTTACTCTCTTGCTTCTTGATTCCCAGAGAGCTTTGTAAGCATCTTCACCCTGTGTCACCATTCTTCTCTCCCCATGTGTCATTTTCTCACCAAACAAGAGGAGCACAAACTCTTCTGCACAGTAAATGTGTGATGATGGTTTGGAGTGAAGTCATAGGGTGGAAATTAAAAGCAATTATCAGTCATTAGTGTTCTAAAAAAGAACACGCCTGTCTGCTTGAGACCCTAGAGTGCTGTTCTTGCTTTTCCTGTCTTCTTGGATGCTGGCTGCCATTCTTCTCTTCAGAAGAGTTCATCCTCTATTTCTCTTCTCTTCTTGGAAGCACTGGTCTCGTATTCTTTCTTGTTAGGGGTGAAGAACTGTACTTGTTAAACTGCTCATAAAAATTAATTCACTTTTATCCAAATCTAGTCAAAACTCTTCATAGAAAACATTTTTCAAAAACTACACAAGCCTATGAAAGATTTGTGGTTTTTAATTTTTTTTTTTGCCCAAAAGGAAGCAATATTCTGTTTCCATATTTAATGTAGCTTTTCTCTTTACCAGCTGAAGACATCTTTTAAACTTGTATTTATTTTGCCTGAGTACATCAAATATTTTAGGTAACATAGTACAAATTATTCTTATCTTTCCTGTTCCATATCACTTAATTTTATCATACTTTTAGAAAAAGTCAGAATGTATAACTTACTTTTACCTCATGGATTATTTATTCAGCACTAACTACTTTCTATGCATAGGCTATAAGATTAGAATTATAATAAAAATAACTATATAATATTAAAACTTCATTTTATCCATGACAAAATGGGATAAAACTAAAAATTAAATTAAAAGTCTATTGGAATTCTATATGTGCAGAAATATTATCTATAAAATATAATGACAAAGTTTTAATCCTTGTTAGTATCATATGTTTGAAATTTATTGTGTATACAATTCATGCTGGCTCCCTTTAGAGTGAAGAACAGTTAATTTTGGCTAGTGTACTCCACAGTCCCGTGTAATCCTCGATTCATGCAAATGCTACATGTCTCACAGAATTCTCACAAAGGTCTGACTATTAATTCCATGTGACAGATGAAGAAAGAAAAACACATAGAAGTTAATTGAGTTGTTTAAAGTCATACATGCATGGTAAAGCTAGAAATTGAATTTAGGTCATTGGGAGTCTTCATTCTTATTGTTATGTTATGATTGCTGTATTGAGTGCTTTACTTCACTACTGTTAATATTTGGAAATTTTTTTTATTAAACTTCAAGTTAGGTACTATTCTTTCACTTTTTACTGCTGTGAGAATTTGGTAATGAATGCTGAGTTATAATATCTGTGAACAAAAATGGTTCCGTGGTCAGAATGTTGTTATAAAAGTGGATTTAGGTTGCATATGCACATGCTGTTATTTTGACATGATGTACCTTAGCTGTGCCCCAAAGGGAGTTTGGCCCTTCTTCAAAATCAATCAAAAAAGGAACTGATTTGTGGGTGGGAGAGAGGTTGAGCTCAGTGCAGCACCCACCACATTTTAGTAATGACTGGTTTCATGTTAATTTGAAGAATCAAAGTTGCTTTTATTATCATTATTTCTTCCAAGATAGTTATGCTGCTGTGTTTAAAAAGAGAAAGAATGCTTGAGGTAGTGGTTATCTCTGCAGGCAAAATTTTCTTTTGAACATTTATCTTAATTTTGTTCATAATGTTTTTTCATAAATATTTGTTTATGATTTCACCAGAATCCTGTTGAATTATTTAATATTCTCACTTGGTTTATAAATCCCATTACATTTACTTTTTTATTTGCCGGGTGCCAAAAATATTTCAAATAAAACCTAAAATATCTTTCCTGGCGTTCTCATGAAGTGACTCTATTGGAGAACATTCTTCCCAAGCTACATGTAAGAAATAGAAGCTGAGTGAGCATAAGCTCATTGGCAAGGAAGCCAATAGAGAGCTTCAGTGAATTCAGTCAGAACATGGAAGAGTCAGGCTTTCAGGTAAATTGTTCCTTCCAGCTTTCATGGAGTTCTTCTGTTTGCACATGCCCACTAACATGTTGGGGGCCCTTGATGGTTTTCTGTGGAAGGACACACTGGAAGGCAGGGTGATATGTGCATGTCCCTTTTGCTGACTGACTGCACAAGAAATGTGTGTAGTTTACAGATGATGGAATGAGTTCCATATGTTCATTACAAAGGTCATCCATGTGTACACAGTAAGGGCTTTCCCAGTGCTTATATTTAATTTTCACCCAAAACACAGGCTTTTAAAAAACCCTTCCCACACTAACTGAGTGTTTGCATAATTCAGAATGTTTTCCTTTGTGAATCAGACATTGAGAAAAAGAGTGGCTCACTCACACAAACTATTAATTTTATGCAGAAAAAAGGTGTGTGTGTGTGTGTGTGTGTGTGTGTGTTTGTGTGTGTGTGTATGTGAGCGCTCGCGCTAACAAATTTAGATTTAAGTTTCGGTTTTGTCTCTGCCTTTCCTCTGCCACTAGTTTCTGGGCTTTACCATTCTTCTTTTGTCTGGGACTGATAGTCAACCAGTTGTACCAGTTCTTTGCTATCTAAATACAATAAGTATGCCCTCATTACTCAGTGGTCTAATTTAAATTCTCAGAAAGTATGCTGGCCAAAATCATCCTTTTTTGATGAAACATCAGCCTGAAAACTGGCAAAATGATTACTCAGTACACATCCTGACCTAGTGAGCTTTGGCTGAAGAAAAGCTCTGTCCAAGAAGTAAAATTAAAAGGTGCTGATAATTGCTCAGGTTATGGCAGAAGATGAACAAATGATTGCTGTATTAATCAGATTTTACACACTACAATACAATACTGCAGAAAATCCATGTAAAGGAGAAATGATTTATTTTATGGTTTCAATGCATAATGGGCTCCACTGCACTAGGGCTGTGGTGAGGGAGAAACACGGAGGAAAGATATAGTAGAGAAAAATTGCTTACCATGTGGTGACCAGGAAACAGAAAGTTGATAAGAGGAAGTGGACAGGGGCAATGAACAGCCCCTCAAAGATACCTCCCTGTGAGCCACTTCCTTTAACTAGACCCCACATTGTCAGTCTTTATCACTTGTCAATAATATCCCCCAATTAAACCTATCAATAGAATAGCTCATTTATGATGTACAGATGTCATATTTAAATCACTGTCCAAAAGCTCCACCTCTGGATATAACAGCCATTTGGAGAGCATCTAGATCCAAAACTTAGCAGTTTCTATCTTGGAAAAAATATGTAATGTTTTCCTTTTTTTCCATTTTTTGTGTGCATATATGTGTAAATACACACAGAGAGTTAATATAATAGTTTAAAAAAACTTACAATTCATTCAGTCATAGCATGACTTTAGTTCTTTCCAGGTCTTTGTTTTGCTACCCTTTTAAATCCCCATGATAAGTTTAAATAATAAGTAAATCTGATTAGACCAATCCAGTGCTCTGTAATTGGTCTGGTGTCTATTCTGTCCTATATATGTACAAAGTGGATAAGTAGTAATAAATTAATTCATTTATAAAGGAAGAACATTTACTGACAATATGTTATATTACAGGAATTTGAATGTAATTTCCTACAATTTTACCTGAAACTATTGAGGAAGTTGTTTAGCTTCATTTTACTTTTGACTAAACAGTGTCAGAAACAAGTTCCTTTGAATAAGTTCAAACAACTAGTAATGGGTGCCAGTGTAATTTAAGTCTTTCTAACACAACAGCCATGGCTTTTAAGCTACGTTTCTCCATGTTGTAAGCAGAAAATCAACCCATTTAGGAAACTCAATTCTCAAATTTTTATTACTTTAATTTCTATATAAACATTGTTTATAAACAGAGAGTTACAAGGGATCAACTTCTCCTTCCATTTCAATCCATCAAAGGAGAAAACTGTTGCACAAAGGAGGGAAGAATGACAAAATCGTTGCAAAATCTATATGTATTAAAACATTTCCTTAAGAGTTCATCAAAAATGAGAATTAAGTTGTGTCTTATACTGGTACAAATCCTCATTGTGGAGTGCAATTATGATGTGTATATGTAATGTACCAATAAAGATTTCAATTAAAAAAAAGAGTTCATCAATATGCTGTGTAGAAAAGAAGGAATCCTTTCAAAAATTATCTTTTAGGATAACAATGATGAAATTCCTACTGGGTACTTTTCAATGACAACGGAATGATTGTTTTATTTTACTGTTATTTTCCATATCATAATCTATAAAACATGGGCAGTTATCAATGTAACTGAAAATTACTGAAAAATTATGTCTAAAGCAAAATTAATCTTTATATGTTATCACATTAAAATGTTACCATAATTCTCTGATCAATTTCATCAATAAGACAACTTGTTAGGATCCTGCATTTTGAAGTTTACAAAGACTTTTTAGGCAATTTTTTAGTCAGTGATATTGTCTTATTCAGTGCCTCCTATATTTATGTTCCATTTTTGGTTCTACAAACATTTCTCCAAGTTTTGTAACCATCTTAAGGGAATTCTGGAAAGAAAAAGTGGAGAAAGAACAAGAGATATATGAGTCACTTCCGACCCTACAATTAACACACGAAGAGAGAACTTAGTGGAAACAGTAATTCCTCGGGGGTATGTGGTTTTTCTTTCTAAGCCAACATACTTTCCCTCTGAGTTCATTAGCTGCCATTTTTCAAATGAACTTTCTTTTTTTCCTAGAATCAACCGTAAGTGTTTTAGCCAATTGGAATTCACACTTCTCTTATCTAACTAGGCTCTACTTTTGTTCTACAATATTTTTAAAGAATTGCTCCTACTGGATAAAGTTACAGGAAACAACTAAAAACTATTTTTTGTTTAGCACAGCTTTTACTATTTGATCTCTGAGTAAAGTACTTATTTATTTTTGTTTAATGTTTTATAACCACGGTAAAATAAGCTTTAAGGGCTGGAGAATTAGCTCAGTGATTTCAGTGCCTGTCTTACAAGTAAAGGTCCCGAGATTGATCCCTGGTACAAAAACAAAATTGAAGTAAGCTATAAATTCTACTATATCAGTAATTTCCAACACACAGGAAAACATTGGTATGTTATGATATCAGTTTAGTTGGTACTCTTGAACACTGAGAAAAAAAAATACCAGTAGATATTCCATAGAGACACTGAGCTTTGTGCAGTGAGGTCACTAAGTATCAACTCAACAAAATGTCACCTACATTACTGACTGTGAAAGTAAGTCCTAAAACTATCATTTAATTATATACACAAAATCTGTCTATAAACAGCTGAATGCTGTGTGTTTGTAATACATCAGTACATAACATACATTTCCCTTTAGATCACTGCAAAGATATTTGATAACCACAGAAGTAAAGCAATGAACTTTTCAAATATAAATAGTTTTTACTCTACTGCTTCAGAGACTATCATATTAAATGAATAATCTATTTTTATATGGCCATATTTAATCAGAGATTAATAATATAAGATTTCTGTACAATGAAACTTTGACTTAGGAACTCAATTAATTCCTGAAAGCAACTTGTAACTAAAGTTGGTTAATTGCCTTTGAAATCTCTCTTCTTAATAATTTTAAGCCACACTTTCTTCTAGACAGATTATAGTGGAGAGACATTTGACCCAGGATTTCTCAACAAACCCCACACAAGAAAGGATGCTGTAATGTTGCTTCCATAACTATTTAAAGACTAAATTTGTATTTAAGACCATTTATCAGCACAAGAAGCTGACATTTAGATTGTAAAACTAGCTTAGTAAATTATAGCTAAAAATAATGTCATAACCCAACTTGTTCATATGTCATGTTGGCTGTAACTTTAAAGTCCACTGTACTTCTTTGGATTTATAGTACATATTCTTTATTTAAAATGAGGCTAAGGATAGTTGGTTTCCTCATACAATCATCACAAAGTATAAAGATATGATATTTACACATCTGTGACCTATTTATTTCACTTATGAGAATGTCCTCGAGCTACATCCATTTAAGTATAAATGCTTCATGAGTGCCCAGGGACTGAGTTTAGCAGCGGGCAACTTTGGAACCAGCGATTGCGCCACTGAATCCAGGCTGGGGTTGGAGCTTACTGACCTCCAGGCCCATGCCGGAAGAGTGTCCAGGGACTAAGGTTAGCAGCAGGCAGCTTTGGAACCAGCCTTTGCTTCATCAAATCCGTGCCAGGGTTGGAACTTACTGGCCTCCAGACCCATGCCAGAAGAGAACCCCGGGACTGAGTTTAGCAGCAGGTGACACTGGAAACGGTGTCTGCGTGATTGAATCCGTGCCGGGGTTGGAGCTTACTGGCCTCCAGGCCCAGGCCGGAAGAGTGCCCAGGGACTGAGTTTAGCAGCGGGCAGCTTTGGAACCAGTGATTGTGCCACTGAAACTGCGCCGGGGTTGGAACTTACTGGCCTCCAGGCCCAAGCCAGAAGAGTACCCAGGGACTGAGTTTAGCAGCAGGTGACATTGGAAATGGTTTCTGCGCCATCAAATCTGTGCTGGGATAGGAGTTTGCTGGCCTCCAGGCCCACGCCGGAAGAGCACCCAGGGATTGAGTTTAGCAGGTCAGAGTCTGACTTTCTCCACCTCAACTGCAGAAGCACATCCAGTGACCTTGTATTGGTGAATAGGTGAGCCTGTTGGAACATCAGTGAGTACCATTGCAGCTGAACAGGGCCTACAGCCTACTGGCCTCCAGGCTGACTGCACAACCAAGCCCAGAGACTCTGTATTTGTGAGCAGGAAGGCCCATTAGAACCTTAGGCAGCACCATTATAGTAGGGCAGGAGCGAGAGCCTTACTGCTGCTAAAGCAGATGGGAGAAGGTGTTCTGACTGTATTGATTGAGTGACTCATATGGTGTGCCAGAACTAGGGGTTTTTTCTTTAGTTCCCAATACAGACTGTGAAGAACAACCCAGGAGACACTGATATTTTAAGGTTCCAAATGATTAGGGGGAAAGAGACTTGCAACAAAAATTGCGAGAAAACAGGGCAGGTACAAAGCCAAAAACAACAGCAAGGACAAAAACTCAGAGATGAGGAAACACTCAAAGCCTCAGATACAAAGATCCGCACCTCAAGGTAACACAGGGAGAAGGGAAATAGAGAAGTTTGAAGGCCAGTCTGCAGGGTCCTTGGAAATGGTAACCAAAGCAGATCTAGTAAAATGGAAATCAATGTATCTGGAGTAGTTTCTGGATCTTCTAGTCTATTCCATTGATACTCGGATATGATACTTTGTCAGTATCATGCAGTTTTTATCACAGTGGCTTTATAGTATAGTTTCAGGTTTGGAGTTGTGATACCTCCCACCATGTCCCTGTTGCTTAGAATTGCTTTGGCTATTGTATGTCTTTTGTGGTTCCAGATGAAAGTTTGAATTTTTTTCTCTAGATCTGTGAAATATGCTGTTGGGATTTCAATCGGGATTGTGTTGAATGTGTAGAGTAGTTTTGGGAGTATAGCCATTTTGACAATATTGGTTCTTCCTACCCAGGAGCAAGGTATGTCTTTCCATTTTTGGATATCATCT
>PVIR01005121.1:23096-74320 GCA_004026965.1 Petromus typicus | reverse complement strand
AAGGTACGTCCATTTAAGTATAAATGATTCAAACTTATCATTTTTTATGGCAGAGTAATACTCCATTCTGTAGAAGAACCACAGCTTTTTTATCCATTCTCCAATTGATGGACATTTGGGTTGTTTCCAAGATTTAGCAATCACAAACTGAGCTGCTATAAACATAGGTGCACATATGTCACTGTGATATGAATCTTTTTCCATCTTATTTTTTTAAAAAAATCTTTACCCAGTCTCCAGTTGACAGGCATTTGGGCTATTTCCAATATTTAGCTATCACAACGTGAAGTGCTATAAACATGGGTGCACATATGTCGCTGTGATATGAATCTTTTAATTCTTTCACGTATATCCCTGACAGGGGAGCAGCAGGATCAAATGGGACCTCCAATCCTAGTTTTTTTAGGAATCTACACACTGATCTCCACAGTGTGGAGATCTGCCAACAGCGAAAAAGGGTTCCTTTCTCCTCACAGCCTCACCAGCATTTGTTGCTGACTAATTTCAAGGTAGCAGCCATTCTTTGTGGAGTGAGATGAAATCTCAGTGTTTTTCATCTGCATCTCTCGAATGACCAGTGATGTTGAGCATTTCTTCACATGCTTCTTAGCTGCTTTTACTTCTTCCTCTGAAAAGTGTCTGTCTATTTCTAAACCCCATTTATGAACTGGATGTTTAAATTTGGGAGGGGTTGATTTTTTTTTTAAGGCTCTTTATATTCTAGATAGTAGCCCTTTATCTGAGGAATAGCTGATAAAAAGTTTTTCCCATATTATTGGATGTCTTTTCACTCTGCTAGTGGTTTATTTTGCTGTACAGAAGCTTTTTAACAGAATGAGATCCAATATGTTGATCCCTTCTGCTACTTTTTGTGCTATAGAAGTTTTGTTTATAAAGTCTTTTCCTAAGCCAATGTCTTCAAGTTTTTCCTAACCTGTTTTCCAGTAGGACTGGTGTTTCTGTTTTAATATTTAGGTTTCTAATCCACTGTGATTTTAGTTTACTACACAGTGAAAGAGATAGGTCTAGCTTTAATCTTTGGCAGGTTAAAGCCCCGTTTTTCCAGCACCATTTGTTAAAAAGGCTATCTTTCCTTCATTGAGGATATTTGACTCCTTTGTCAAAGATGAGATGGCTCAGTGTATCTGGAGTAGTTCCTGGATGTTCTAATCTATTCCACTGGTCTTCAGGTCTGTTTCTTTGCCAGTACAATGAAGTTTTTATCACAGTGGCTTTTTAGTATAGTTTCATATTGGAGATCATGATACCTTCCCTCCATGTCCTTGTTACCTAGAATTGCTTTTTCTATTCTAGATCTTTTGTGGTTCCAGATAATTTTTGGATTATTTTCTCTAGATCTGTGAAATATGCTGTTGAGATTTAAATCAAGACTGCATTTAATCTATATAGGAGTTGTGGGAGTATAACCATTATGATAATACTGGTTCTTCCTACCCAGGAACAAGGGATGTCTTTCCATTTTCTGATATCTTGTTCTGTCTCACTTTTCAGAGTGCTGTAGAGGTTTTTCACTTCCTTTGTTAGATTGATTCCTAGATATTTCAGTTTTTTGGATGCTATTGTGAAAGGGCTTGACTCCCTAATTTCTCTCTTGGTGAGTCTATTGTTTGTGTATACAAAGGCTATTGATTTTTGAGCATTGACTATGTATCCAGATACACTATCAAATTTGACGATTGAGTCTAGTAATCGTTTGGTTGAGTTTTCAGGATCTTCTATATAGAGTATTATCATCAGCAAATAATGACAATTTAACTTCTTCCTTTCCTATCTTTATTCTTTTTTATTTCTTTCTCCTGTCTAATAGCTGTGGCTATGTTTCTAGTACTACACTGAACAGGAATAGTGAAAGTGGACATCCTTGTCTTGTTCCTGATCTTAGTGTAAAAGGTTTCCATTTTTGACCATTTAGTGTGATGCTAGCTGTTGGTTTCTTGTATATAGCTTTTATTAGGTTGAGATACAGTCCAACTATGCCAGTTTTCTGTAGGATTTTGATCATGAAGGGTGTTGGATTTTGTTGAACACTTTTTCTGCACCTATTGAGATGACCATATGGTTTTTGTCCTTGAGTCTGTTTATGTAGTGTTTTTGTTTTGTTTTGTTTTGTTTTGTTTTGTTTTAAGACAGATTCTCACTTTGTAGTTCAGGCTGGTCCTGCACTCAGCCTCCAACTCAGCAATCCTCCTGCCTCTGCTTCCTGAGTACCAGGATTATAGGTGTGAGAGTCACCATGTCCAGCACTGTGGTATGTGGTACTGATTGCTGGTGTTCATGAATTTCCACATCTAGCACTGTTATATGTGGTTACCTAGGTATCAAACCTAGGACAATGAACTTGCAAGGCAGGTGCCAGAGCCACTGAGCTAAATTCCCAGCCCTATGTTTATTGATTTACATATGTTGAACCATTCTTGCATTCCTGGGATGAATCCATCTTGGTCAACGTATATGATCTTCTTGATGGTTCTCTGTATTCTGTTTGCCAGTATCTTAATGAGGATTTTTGCGTCAGTGTTCATTAGAGAGATTGGCCTGTAGTTCTCTTTTTTGGTTGAGTCTGACTATTCTTTTGGAATCAATGTAATGGTTGCTTCCAGGAATAAATTTGGGAACACTACTTCCCTTTCAATTTTATTAAAGAGTTTGATAAGTAGTGGGTTTAACTCTTCTTTGAAAGCTTTATAGAATTCAGCACTAAAGCCATCAGGAGCAGGATTTTTCTTTGTCAGTAGGTTTTTTTATTACATTTTCAATTTCACAGATTGATACTGGGGTGTTTAACATTTGGACTTAATAGATGCCTACTAAGTATTTCACCCTACAAAGTCAGAATATATATTCTTCTCAGGTGCTCATGGGTCATTCTCCAAAATAGACCACATGCCAGTTCACAGAACATGTTTAAGTAAATGCAAAGGAACTGAAATTATCCTGTTATACTGTCAGACCATAGTGCCTCGAAATTGGAGCTGAATAGCAAAAGAAACTCTAAGATCCTCACAAACACATGTATATTGAATAACACTCTGCTGAACAACCAATGGATCACAGAAGAAATTAAACAGTTTTTACAATTAAATGATAACCCCAGTATAACATACGGGAGTTTATGGGACACAATGAGAGCAGTTCTATGAGGGAAATTCCTAGCAGTGGATGCCTACATCAGGAAAACAGAGAAAAGTCAAACAAACTGTCTAATGCTGAACCTCAGGCTACTAGCAAAAGAGGAGCAAGACAAACCCAGAGCTCATACTAGAGAGGAAATTATAAGGATCAGAGCAGAAATTATTACAGTGCAGATTAAGAGAATGGTACCAAAAAAAATCAATGAAGTGAAGAGTTGGTTCTTCAAAAATATAAACCACATTTGCAGACCTCTAGCCAAACTTATCAAACAAAGGAAGGAGAAGGCTAAAGTCCATGTTATTAAGAATGAAAAGGGGGAAATCACCACAGATCCAGCAGAAGTCCAGAGGATAATCAATACCTACTTTGAAAATCTGTACTCCAAAAAGATGGAGAATGTAGAAGAAATGGATAAATTCCTGGACATATATGAACTTCCTTAACAGGGAGGGCATCATTTGCTGAGTACCCTCTGCATGCTGGATTTACACTAGAACTTGGAAATGTGCAGATCAGTGAACTCCATCCCAGCCAGTCCTTCCAGGAACTCTAGGCTGAGAAGCCTGAGACTCTCCTGTGCGTGCTTGTCCCAAGGCTCCCCAGGCTTCCTGAACTCTGCTTCTAGGAAATATTACTTGATTAAAACTAGATTCAGAGTCCTCTAGGTTCTCTTGCCATGCCTCTCAAGGGAAGACAAAGGCCAGGATGCTGGTCATGAGAGAGCGCCCTGACCTAAGTCCCCAGTGGTGTCAGCCTGCCACTTGGAGTAAGCCTACGTCATGCAGGAGCTGGGGCTGAACAGCAAGGCCAGAGTTCACTAGGTACCTGCACTGTGTAGCAGGTTTTAGAACTATATAAGTTAGTGCTTATACTCTGCTCACAGCCCCCAGGTGCCCTCATGGAGAAGGTCCCCCTCTGCTTCTCCGAAGGGCAGGGCTGGCCTGGGGAGGAGAGAGATCCTGCAGAAGGTGGCAATGGGAGTGTTGCCAAAGCAAGGGTTGATACCAAGCTGTTCTGGTGTACTACCTAGTTATTGAGGCTAGATCCAGAAGCAAGTCACACCATCTCACACAAAAGCGAAAGTAAAGATAGCTTTATTACAAGATTAAAAATAAGAATATTTTTTTAAAAAGTATGATAGATAAGAAGTAGTACATCTCCAGTTGGGGTGGTGCCTCAACACTCAAAGTCAACCAGGGAAATCCCAAGACACGATTGGTTGGTGTTCCACTGTTGGGACAGAGTTCCTGCATGCCTTTCTGTCTCCCAAAGTCTGCTTTCCCCTGCTAGCTTATATATCATATTACACAAAGATGGCCTAGCGCCAATAAAATGTATGTGTCTTAGAAAGGGTATGCTCTTGGATCTGACCAGAGGCCAGAGCAGAGCACTTGTACCACATAGTTCAGATGAAGGTGTTTATTCCCTCAAAGACAGACTCTTGGAGAGCAGCCAATACTACTCCTCAGGCCTGGCACAAGCAGAGGTCACACTTTGGTCATATGAATTTGAGTCCCTTTATCTGTGCTCCCTTTGGGGGCATGCCAGTGAGGTGGGGAGAGGCCTCTGTGGAAGAAGACAGGAAGATAGGTGGGATGGCTCCTCCCTGGTGCTAAAAAACAGGGTCTGGAGCCTCCTTTTAGGATTTCTCCTCCCTTCTCCCCCGCCTTCTCTTGCCTCTCACAACCCTAATCCTGAGTCTCAGTGTTGCTGGGGTACCTGGGAAGACTGTGACATAGACCATACCCAAAATTGGCCTTCCTGTCCCATCAGGAGATCCTGAACACGTGGTCCCTAAAAATCCTCTGCTTCCTGAAATATGGGCAAAAAGATTCCTAGGGCCTGTGCCCTGTACACAATTCCTGAGAATCTAGGTGAAATGCAGAAACTGTGTCAGTAGGTCAGTGGTGTGGCTCACAGTTCCACAGAACTGACTGAACTCACAGGTGAAAAGCCTCAGGAGCTAAGGGTACTACCGCCCCTCAGGAGTGGCCACTGTCCCCACCCAAACACCTGGCCCATTGCTGCCTTTCCCAATGGTAGTGATGGTGCCCATGAAAAAGGAAGATCCCAGGGTCCCATGCTGATAGTGTTGCCTAAGAAGTGGAACTCATCTCTCTGCATGGATGATGTTCTAAGGGAAAGGCTGCAATGACCAGCAGGCTCTATGGGGTCCCTGGGGCCCAGCACCGGAACTACACATGCACACGTGCACACACACACACACATACATACACATACATACACACATACACACACACACACACACACACATGCTCCTAGGCACAGTCCCCACATTCACTCTTTAGTCTTAGTCTGCATTAGTTAGGGTTTATTACAGGAACTTATTTAATATATTCATATATATCACATTACATAAGGTATTTACTAAGTAGGCTTACAGTGGCCACCTGTAGAATCAAGGGTAGAAGAATGTCAAATGGCTGTCTGTGCACCAGAGGGCCAAGGCCAGAGGACTCCATGGAAATTGCAAGGCCTGGAGCTCAGTGCAAGTCCACACTGCAAAGCCAAGGCAAGCTCTGTGCCAAAGGGCTGGAGATCTCAGCTACACTGGAAGCGTAAACAATGGGAGATTTCTGTCCAAAGACAATGGCAAAGACTGGAGCTCCTCCAAAGAAACCAAGGGGTAGACTTCTCTATTTTTATTCCATCCAGGATACAAGCCTCTTGGGTTGTCCCACCCACATCCTTGGTGGGTTTTCTCTCCTTGGTTCTTGGTCTACATGTGATCTTCCATGACACACCCAGAACTGGGCTCAACTAATCTGCTAGGCATTTCTTCATCCATTCAAAATGGTTATCACAACCGACCATCACACTCTAAGAGCTCTCCAGCCACCACGGACTCACCAGAAACAGAGGTAATGGGGACCCTCCTCTCCTCTCTTTAGCACAGAGCCTAGGTCAGAGCCGGGTCTATGATGTGTCCCAGACTGGTGAGACACCATTAGTTTACTCCCGTGACTGTTCCCACACTCTCAGGTAGCCCCAGGCAAGAGTCCCCCCAGCCTTTTGGAGATGGGGAAGATGAAGGAGACACGATCTCAGCCCTGAGTGAACTTAACTCCGATATGGGGCAGTCAGTGGGGCTTTGGGCGTTAGAAACACAGTGCCACTGCAGGACCCTGGGTGGGTGAGGGGATTTCTGTGTTTGTTTCCTAATCTGTAAAAGAGAAATACTAACAATGCCCTTTCACTGAGTTGCTGAAAAGCTCAAATATATGTGAGATCTACAACAATAGCTAGGATGAGGTCAAAGTCAGGGGTTGCTGTCACCCCATTATTAGGGATATTACACTGTAGGAATACTGAGAGGAAAAGTGTTCATTCTGACAGGGCAGGGGCAGAAGACTTCTGGAAGAGGTGCTTTTTTCGCTTCCGTGTGCTCGAGGGTTGAGTAGCATTGCTCCTGATGGGATGGCATCTAACCAGGTGGGACAGGAGAGGCAGGGCTGGGAGGTGAGGCTGTGGCTAAGGTTGAGTGAGAACAGGGGGAGGGAGAGGAAGCGGGGCACATGGCTCTACCATGCCAAGGATGGAACAGCGGGCCTCACCCGAAGCTGCTGAGCCAAGGACAGGAAAGCTGAGACTGTATACTCTGTGGCAGTAGAGAAGGGGTGGCCAAAGGAGGCCTCCTGCTTGTGTAGATGACAGAGACCACACCTGTATCCTATCATGCTGTAGCCCAGGAGCAACAGAGAGGAGGTATTCAGAAGTCCTGGCCCTTGGCCTCTTTGGTACAAGCAAGGAAGAAAGCATCCCAAAGGACAACCCAAAGTCGATGTGGACACGAGGCCAGGGACAAAGATTTACAGCAAGAATAGGAGGGTTGCATGAGGGAGGGGAGATGACTTATTCTTAGCCTTAAAGAATTTGAAAAGTTGCGTGTATATGTCTGGTGCTCAGAGGCAGTGTCTGGACACCTCATCATCATTCCTGAGGACGGCTGACACCACAGAAGGGTTCAGAGGGTAAATTGCAAAGTGGAACAGGAGGGCACTAGAGGGGAAACTAGAGATAAGAGCTGGGGCGGGAACTCTGGTTAAACACACGTACGCTCCAAGGGTAATGGCTCCAGCTCTTAGCTCTGTGTCTTTGCATTCATATTTTACTGCCTTGCATTTGTATGTAATCTCTCTGAGCCTCAGTTTCTTCACGTCTAGTACAGGGTCAATACTAACAGTACCAACCCATCAGGGAGACGAGAATGACGCACATTAATGGGGTACAGTTCACACCTATCAATAGAAAGGGTACTTCACAAAGCAAGTGTTGCAGGAAAGCATTTATGGTTACTGTCGTAGCCACCTCACCAGCCCAGGTAGCCAGCGGCTGAAGGTCAAGTACCACGTTCTAACAGGAATGTCACATAGATAGTAACAAGAGGTCACTGACTTTGCAAAGGCAGCAGGGCAAGCAGTCTCAATTAGACCATCATTACCTAAGTGACTATACTTGTAAACTTATTGGATTATCATGGCCGTAACCCACTTGTACTCACATGGGTTTCACCCTATCAAACTCCTTTGTGAAGTAGGATCCCCAAGCTACCTATCTGGGTCCCCTCGTGCCCCTCGGGAGTTTTCTTATCAACCTCCATTCTTCCTAGCACTCATTCTGCAACTTCTAGAGGAAAAGAACTTGAGAAGAGGAGGAATCCGGCAGCTCCTTTGTCTGTGAGCTTCAGAGACAAGAGGACTTGGATCAAACTGCACGCCTGTGCCTCCCCAATCTCTCCTCCACCCAGAACAGAGAGAGGGTTCAGATATAGAGTCTACTGAAATCTTCCATTTCCCAAGCCTGTCTTGGATATCAGCAGGTCCTGGATGTAAGCTGGTTCCCCCTCTGGTGTGGATCCTCCTGCTGACTTCCCTACCTACAGCCTGGCCGTAGGGCCATTCTGAAAACCCAGCCACTGACGGGACTGTTTAGCTGTTGGGTGACAGGAGAGATAGGGGCCCAAGTTTCTGGTCTCTGGTGAGACCGGGCATGGGCTTGGGTTGACCCAAATCTCTCCTCTCCTCCTGGCCCTGAACACTGCAACCCAGCAAGAGAAAGGCCAGGCCAGGAGAGCACATTCCTCCATAAGAATCATTTCCTGGACCGCTCCTGAGAGCTGCTGGTTATCTGGTTCTCAAAGTGCTTGGAATGAGGTAAGAGGAGTGCGCTGAGGTCAGGCAAAGTCTCAACCAGGAAAGGGAGGGGGCCTCAAGAGACCCTAAGCCCTCTTCAGAGACTGCCCTAGACTTCTGGGAAGAGGGGCAGGCAGGTTTGGAGAGGCAGCTATGGGGTCCACAGCTGAGAGCAACTTTCTGTGTGTGCTAAGATTGTTGCCGAGTGTCTGCCGCCCACCTAGCTGTGCCCACGGACTCTCATCCTTTCCTGGGGCACTATGTTGCAGTTGGCTCTCTGCTCCTCTAGTCTTACCAGACCAAAGGCTTGGAGAGGGCAGAAACACTCACTGTTGCATCTTCAGAGGCTGGTACAGGGCCTGGCATATAGAGAAGACTATGTCTCAAATACTACATAGGTTATTACTTAGGTTATTGGCTATTTATCTGCAATTCAAATTTAACTGAGCATTCTGATTTTTATTTGCTGAATCTGGCAGATTATTTTTATTTCTTGAGTCTGGAAACTATTCTCAGGCCACATATAGTCTTGATCATATAATCTCTTTTGTGTTTATAACTTTTTCAAATGGAATTTTTTTTAAAAAAATCAGTTCAAGAGTACATGTGACAGGCTGTGTGGCAGCAGGGGCCCCTGAGAGTGCCCAGTGCAGGAGGTAATGTACCCAGGAAGTAGACCTAAATTAAAGTCACCAAGGCTACCCTCTTTTTCTCCGAAACTGCTGCCTCCATTGTATTCAAGCCACCACCCCCTGCCCCACCTGGGTCTCAGGCAGTTGTCACCTAGTAGGGACTCGCAGAAGACAGATGGGATGAGGGTCAATGCTGAGCCAGGGCCCCGACTATTGGATACCCCCCCCAGGTATCCTGACTCCTATATCTCCATTAAAAACACAGAGTATGGAATGGCTACATTAGGATTCCCAGAGGGTTTTGTGGCATGACTTTATACAAAATAAGCCAAGTGAGGGGAAAGACGCCTAGGCAACACTTGGTACAGGGAGTGAGCAGAGGGCAGGGAATGTCCACTCTAATTCACTCAAAGATACTTCAGGCCTTCAGGAGAGATACGAACTCCCTTTTCAGGCTACCATCCCCAAGTGACCCTTGGACCCCAACTCCCAAAGGTAGCACTGCCTTGGGCTCACCTAGTGCCTCATGCTCCAGCTGGCTGTCTCTCAGGCCTCAGCCAAGATATCACTTCCTTTTAGAGGATCCCTGGACTTTTTCATTCCCCAGGTGGAGACAAGAATGCTGCCTCTTCCATGTACCACACAAGCCTCCTTCCCACCATTTGTCCTTGGAACCACAATTGTCTTTAGTCACTCAGTATCACTCAAGAGTTTCATGCATGTCCAGAAACAGAAAGACATAAGCTAAACCAAACAAATGGGTAAATGATAACAGTTTAAGACCAGTTCTCTGCAACAAAAGAAGTTGGGTTTAGGAGAACAAATAAATTGACAAGATCTAGAGAGGTCAGGAGGGCTTCCTGGAGGTGGTGATTGATCAAGACATGAAGTTCAGGTAGACATTAATTTACTGGGCCTCAGATTCTCCAGCTCTGAAGTAGAGAGACAACTCTACATGACCTGCCCTTGCCCTGCCCTGCCACAGTGACCCCACACCCACTCAGAGCCTCCATGGAGCTCACACAAGGAACAGACATGACGATAAGGTGGCAGCATTATGTAGAAACAGCAAGCCATTTTTAATTTTTAATTTGTTATGGATGAGGTACCAGGTGAGAGTTGGAAGGGGCTAATAGTAGCAATGGAGGAACAGGAATATTTCAGGAAGCTCCATAGCTCAGACACGCATGGGGCTGGAAAGGTTCTTGGAGGGACCTGGAGGAACTGGGTTGCTCTCACACTGGGCTTTCGGCACCACCTGCCTCCCCTTCCCCCAGAAGAGGAAAAATATTGCATAGGTACTGGGTGCCCAGACTGGTACTCTGAGCCAGGTACTGAAGAGCTTTGACAGCCAGCACTTTGAACAAAGAAACTACTGGCTCAAGGTCCCCATGGTGGACCAACTGGTACCAAACACGTTAAGAAACAGTGAGAAGTCCCCAGAAGCTTTCCAAAAAATGCAGCCAGGGGCTTGACCAGCCTTGACCTTTGCTCTTTAGGGCCTTTCCTTGCCACCCTAGACTTTTCCTACACCCTCCCTACGTGCCCTTTCTCTGTCATATGTTCCAATGAAACCACAAGGGTTTGCCCAGACAGTTTATGCCTGGCCTTCAGTGGAGATGGAAACAAAAGTGTTCTCTCAATATTTCTTCTCTCTTCTGAGCAGACTCACATGGCCTACTCAGAATGGGCGATTCTCCTAACACTTAGGGTCATTCCCCCATCCCCCTAGCTCATGATGCTCTCCAGTCTGGCCAGGATCACCCCAGTACTCCTTCACCTACCTTCTGCCCTAGCTTTAAGATGTTCAACAAGGGTCCCCATCGTATGTCTTTGCCAACTGCTATCTGAAGCACCCTTCTCCAGCAAGCTATACACTCACTCCCCTTTAGGAACTTTCTCTTGGTGTCCATCAGCTACTGTCTCCCATATGTGAGAACCCTCCACTGCCATAGGGAACCTTCCTCTGCAGTACAGCTTTCCTCTTCTGCCTTCACCACCTGAAAAGGCTGTCCAAGCCCCAGAGCTTCCAACATTCAGTCACTCCCCCTTCTTTCCCCAAACGACATAGAGTTGAGGGCTTAAGAAGAGCCTAAGGAAGGAATGACAAAGAAAGGGGCTTCACAAAGAGACAGAGAGGCAAGGTGATAAGGAAAGGGGCTCCCTGGAATGAGGAAATAACAAGATCCAGACTGGTGGACACCAAGGAAGACCTCACCAAACACCTTGGTTAAGACGGCCCGGGTGTTTCCCATGAGCTTCTCTGGTGGCCATCATGTCTCCACCTGCACAGTCCTCCCGGAGGTGTGCTGGCCCTTAGGCAACTTCATGCAGTGCACTAAGTTTCCCTGACCCAGCCTCAGATGTTGTGCTGCCAGAGAAGTCAGCCAAAAACTGCTAGATGGAGACCACCTTCCTAGTCAGTGCTCCAGGTTCTCAGGGATTAGGGAAGGAAGTACAGTGGGGAAAGCCTTCAGTCTCTCCACCAAGGAGCTGTCCTCTACCCACAGCCAGGGTAACAGGTCCTGTGACAGAAAAATGCCCTCGGCAGAGAATGTCAACACTATCAGTGCCACTGCCTCTATCGCTACTGCAAGCTCGACATGAGGTGCCCCTCACACCTCTTAAAGTTTCTTTGTATTGAGGAAGATGTAGCCGCCTTGTAGAAGAACATCCAGAGTCACTAAAAATAAAATAAAATAATAAAGGTAAAAGAATAATATCTGGGGAGATAAAGTAAAGGTCTCAGAGGGTAAAACAGAGGCCATGACGGACTACACCACCCCTCAACCTGCCCTTTCTTTTTCCCTACGTGCAGCAGAGGCTGCAGACTTGGTGCCCCTGCTTCTGACACTTTGTAGATACCAGCCATTCCTACTACCACCATCTCGCCACACTAGGTTTCTTGGCCACCAGCCCTGTCACTCCCTCTGCCTTCCCCCACCCATATCAAACAGTGACAAGAGTATAACACCCACAATTCATTTGCCTACTCTGCCACTTCCTGCTGATCCTCTTTCTTCCTTTAAATCCAGCCCCAATTTGGAGATTCAACCCAATGAGCATGAAGACTTTATGCCTCAGGTCAGAGCGGCAGTACCTCCCGTATCTCACTTCCTCATACTTCTTTCTGCTTCCTGAACTCTCCACCATCAAGCCTCCCTCCTGCAGAAAGGAGTGCCCAAAATCCACATGGATAGATTCCTGTCCTCTAGGCTTCCATGAGTTTCTAGCCTGCAGCCTATATTATAATAAAAATATTTAAAAATAATCATTACTCCTTTCATATCACTTTCCACAAGACTCATTTACCCTGCAGCGCCTGATGCCTGTACACCTCAGGCGTGGCACTCACGATTGGAGCTCAGGTAACTGACATATGCAGTACTTTCCTTTCTAAGTCTACTGTGTTTGGAGGTCTCCCTCCACCTCCACTGTGAGCTCTTGCCCATTTCCCCAGCAGGGAGCAGTCTAGGCATCTAGCACAGGGGCCAGTTTCCACCAGCCCATCTACTCTTAGGGGTCCCTGCCCTATCCTAACTTTTAGCTATCGTTTTGGTCCAGAAATGACTTCTTGGTCCACATTTGTGAGCCTTGATGGGAAGCAACAGAAAGGTTCTGATTCCAGCGCCCCTCATCTTTTAGCCCTTCCCAACATGGATCATATATTCACCTCAACCAGCTAAACCTGCCATTGACACCAACACTATGGATACTTCCTCCTTCCAAGGCCATCATGTTCCAAGATAAGGACAGTGACAGCCCGTCTTACAGGGCATTTCCTGGTTCTGGGAACCTATCACAAAGCGGCAGCACTGCTTTCGTCCCCCCATTGTTTTGTGTGTACAGTCAGTGCAGGGACTGCAAGTTTCAAAGCTAATACCAAAGCCACCTTCTCAGCCCATTTGTGGAACCTTCTGAACACAGAGCCCAGCTTTCGGCCTAAGTTGTCCTGTAACCCAGTCATCCAGTAGTAGCCCAACGCAAACAGAACTTATAGCCTGACATCACCCCTGTCCATATTCGGCATTCCAGTCCCCAACTAACAGCCAGCCTCTCATAGAACCCAGGTGTTTTGCACACTGGCACCATCCCATCTGGCTTTGGATTTGCCACTAAGATGATGAGCTTTGAGGACAGAACCTCATTACTTCTTGAGACTATTCCTTGACTGCTGGTACTCATGGCATCCGCAGCTTCTATGAGGACAAGGGATTTTGTATGTACAAAGGAATAGAAGGTCTGCACCATATCCTAGGAATATGCTTCATTTCTAAGTTGTTTTAAGCATTTTTCTGAAGTGATTATACTACTAGCAGTGCAAAAGAGTTCTAGTTGTACATTTGTTCATTGGCATTTAGTTTGGTTGGATTTTGAGTGTGTGTATGTTGGGGGGGTGGATAGGGAATCGAACCCAAGCCTTCATCCTGAGCTATATCTCCACTCTTTTTAATACTTTAAGATGAGGTCTTGCTAAGTTAAACAGGCTGGACTCAACCTTGTCATCATCCTACCACAACCCACCTGAGTGCTAAGAAGTATGTGCCACCATACCCAGTTTATAGTCAGATTTTTTTAACTCCTCAACTAACATGCAATAGAATCTCCTTTGGCTTTAATTCTCATTTAGCTGATAAGTGCTCATGTTCAGCAAATTTGTGTGTGCTTATTAGATATCCAGATTCCTTCCTTGGTGAAATGCTTTTTTAATCTGTTAGCCTGTGTTTTTTTGTTTGTTTGTTTGTTTGCTTGCTTTTTTTAAATTTATGGTTATGGAGTTTTAGAGTTCTTTATAGTTTGGAGGGAAGTGTTGTTGGATACATCATTTGCAAATATTTTATAGCAATCTGTGCCTTCTATTTTGGCCTTGTAATCATGTTTTTCAATATTTTTAATTTTGATGAAATCTAATTTACCATTTTTATTCTTTTGTCTTGTTTTCAGTGTTTTCTTTAGGAATTATTTGCCTAACCCAGGAACACAAAGATTTCATTCTATAAAAATGCCATAGATTTGTGTTTTACATTTTTATGTACCAGGAATCAAGCTCAAGGCCTTGTGCTTACCAGGCAGGCACTGCACCACTAGGCTACATCCTCAGCCTTTTCTCACATTATTGATCTCTTATCTATTTTGAGTTACTCTCTACATAGTAAGAGGTATGACTCAAAATTCCTGGGCTTTGGTACAGCTGTGGACCATTCCCATAAACTACATGCATCTAGAACCATCTGTCAGCCGGTTCCTTCATCCACCTTTCTTGAACTCAAATGTTACTGAATGTGCGGCTCTATAGGAGCTCTCTTCTGTTCCCCTGACCTTTTACATCTGACTCTTCATTGTGAAAATACTTTCCCTGCTTTTCACCGAGACCACTTTCACCTGTACCGGCTGTGGCTGTCAAGTGATAAGGTTCTGCTCACCGGGAAAGAGGCCCAAAGTAATCTCCCGAGTGGAGGGGACGTCAAAAAGCTGTGTGAGCAGTGCTCGGCTGCTGGCTTCCCTGACAGGTCACTCGAGCAGGGCTGGGGTGCAGCATGTGCATGGCGGGCTAGGGCAGCTGATCCTGGGACCGTGCTGTGCCCATTGCACTTGATCTTTGTCTTCATTTGGAGAGGGGTTTTTGCAGGTGGGAGGTGACGCGTGCACTCTCCTCCTTTTTTCTCCATTCGTTTGTTCATTCTCAGGTCAAAGGCAGAAGGGAAGGGCATAGCCTCATGGGCTGGGCAGAGCTGCTGGGGGTGTGGAGTGCTCGAGGTCACACCCCAGGCCACTGCCTTACTGGGCCTCAACTTGATCCCTTATGAAACTGGAAGGCTTATATGGACCCCAGGAACTTCACTGTTCACAGTGAAATGTGACAAATTCCTGGAAAGGTTTTACTTGTACTAGTTTTAGGGGGTCAGTGACTGCTACAGGTATCGTGGTGACAGCTATGACCAACTGTGGAGAAGCAGCTGATTGGTTGATGTCGCCCAGGTTTTCAAGAAAATATTAAGAAACTATGGTCCCTGTGAAGTCTCCAGAAAGATCGGCTGCATTAATCACGGCCCATTGATGAGGATTTCCGGGATCTCAGCACGGGCCCCAGTCCCTCCCTATCTGTATCCTGTCCTGTGCAGTCCTTCCTTCCTCAGAGAAGCATGGCAGTTCCTGGGCCATCCATAGCAGCTTCCCGTAGGGCTGAAGAGCATGCGAGCATGGCCCTGTGGCAAGACCTTGGGCTGTCACAGAGAAAGGAGTGTACATTCTCTCATGTTCATTTCTCTCCAAATGAGTGTGCATGTTAATTTCCTGTCTCATCCCCTGATATGAGCAAGCATCAAGGAATCATAAAGAACAAACAGGACAAAGAGCAAGACATTGGTATCTTTTAAAACTTGAAGAAATTACCAACAAATAGCCTTGAAAGAAGTCAGAGGAGAAACTAGCTTTGTAGGGGAACTGTGTAGGAAATCATTAGATGTCCCTACAGAAACCATGACTGTTGGCCAGCTCTGGGCTGAGGCCATCCTGTCTGGCTCACCATACCATGACCACACCAGAAGTTGTTAGCCGTAGGAGCTTAGTGCTCAGTGTTCAGTCCCAGCTCCCACCAGCTGTGGGGACGATGTGGTCTATACCTGAGGCCAGGTGGGCAGCAGGACCTGGGAAAGTCACTATGAGAATTGTGATTGCACACTGCCCTTGAGACCTGGACTTGCCCCTGGGACTTCCATTTGGCTGACCGATAAGCCTAACTCCTGCTGAATCAAGACTGCCTGGGCCAGGAGGAGCAGCTCCATCTCCACTGCTGCCTGAACAACACCAAGAAGTTTGACTATGACAAGTCAAGAAGGGAGTACCTTGGGTGAGAATCCCCAGACCTGGGACTGGGAGGCTGCCCAAGGTGGGGTTCCCTCTTAGGCGAGGGGCTCTGATCTCTAAAAACTGTCAAGGGGTGACGTTCTGCTCACCGGGAAAGAGGCCTGAAGTAATCTCCTGAGTGGAGGGCCTGTGCTTTGCCTGTTCTCACATCTCTTGGATGTGTAATGGAAATTCTGGCAGGATCAGGATCCCGCCTGTTAGAGACTTTAGGCCTGGAAGGAAGGCCATCCTGTCTGGCTCACCATACCAGGACATGCTTGAGTGAGAGGGAAAAAATTTTTCTGATATTCATAGCCCACCTCCCAGATAGGCCTAGCCCCCTTCAAGCTCTAGGGTGAGATTGGCTGGACCCAAGCTGTGAGCCTCAGGCCCAGGACTCCGAAGGACCCCCAATGAGGCTTCCAGACCTGATTGGGATAAATAAAAATCATGCCCTTCCTAGGGAAGTCTCACAGACTTACAGAGAGTCGTACTACCCATGGTCCTTGGGAGACAGGCTTGTTTGGTTACCAACTCCACTGTATTATGCTTTGCAGTCTTCAGACAAACACTTAACACTGAAGCTTGGTGTCAGAGCTGCAGTGGCAGGAACTGAGACCCTAGTCACATGCTCATCTTAGTCTCTGGGCCTGGTTGGGAGAAAATTTAAGTCTCTGGTGCAAGGGTGAGAGCCACTTGGCCTGGTCATTTGCTCAGGCCATGAGTGATGGATTTTCTGAGGTTCTACAATTCGTTGTGGATAAGCTCATTTCTTTCTTCTCCCCATCTCTGAAGTGTAAAAGGCCTGAGTGTGGAGAGAGGCTGCCCACACACTGTGGTCTTTGTTGAAACTTAGTGGGATCCAGCCTGGGCACCTCTGGGGCTACCATGACAAAACCGTTTCCTGGGCCCCACAAAATCTTTCTGTTGCACATGTGTGAAGTGTTTGTAACTTTTGGCTATCCAAGCTTATTAAATTGCACACCGAGAATGCTACATTGACTCCGATGTTCTTAGGAGATATTCTCATTCAGCTATGATATCAAACTTTCTTCAATCTGTGTGGAAATGCTGCAGCCCAATTTCCTCTGGCTACCCTTTCACGAGAGTGCCAGGGTCCTGGGGCAGGGGCTGTGAATAGAGACTGTTGCCTATACTTGAGACGGGCTGAGAGTATATATGGGCACATGCACCTGTGTGCTCTGTGGCATTTCTGCCCCAGCAAGGCCACCACCCAGCTTCAGCTACTCACACCCCAGGGATGGAGAGGCTGCATGCAGGCTGGTAGGTCTTCATGTCAGTTGAGGAACTGGCTTCAGGTGGGCTGATGGGTATTTCCTCAAGGAGGAAAGGAGGCCAAGTGTTCTGGAGACTGTGGTGTGCAGGAGGGCTCTGGAGCTGGTTGACTGCAGCAGAGGCCCACGCCATGGCGAAGTGTTCACATCACTCATCTTCACAATAAATCCAGAGGGTCTTGTCTGAGCAGGATGTGTGTGTGTCTGTTTTTGCAACTCTGAGTCATGTATGTGCTGGCCTTTCTGTCTTCTGAGCTCTGTGAGGGTCCACAGGGCCACTTTGTTCTAGCTGCTGTGAAGCCTCAGATGCCGCCATCTACTCTGTCCCTTGCAGTCTATTCTATCCCTTCTTGGTAAGCATGTCCTTAGGCTCAAGGAAAGCCTGCTGTCACTGCTAAATCAGAAAGCACCAGCATGGGGAAGCCCTGAGATCTGTCACAGGGACAAGGACAGGATCAGTTTCTCTCCTGTCTTTTTAGGGGTAGTTGGAAACTGCCCCACTTTGTGCATGCCATTTTTGCTGTTGTCCACTTCCTGACTTAAAAGAAATCTTCCATGGACGACAAAGAGGCGTAAGTGATAAAGGTCTCCCGGCCAGTGCAGCTGCCCTGCCCAGGCAGTGATGCTCTCCACCGGGGTTCCTACATCTTCTCAAGCTCCTGTGTGCTTCCCTGGTGAGGGACATGTGGCCCCCTCTGGGCTTGTGGAACATTCCTAACCTTTGTAACCTGCTCTGCCCTCACTCAGTGCCATTTCTCGATAGGACCTTACGACCATTCAGTTAGGGTTCTCGCTATGAAGTGTGCTCAAAGCGCTACCACACAGTGATATCTTCCTCTATAGAATGCCTAGGGTGTGAGGTAGAAAGGGATATCAGTTAGGCAGGTGAGGCCCTCGGCTACCAAGTCCCTGCTTAACCTAGGAGGAGACCCGTGGAGGCCAAACTGAGTGTTTACTTTTTATTTTTATTTTCAGTACTGGAAACTGAACCCAGGGTCTTTGCACTGAGCTATACCCCTAAATGTTTAAAAACAATTTTTTATTTTAAGATAAGGTCTCACTAAGTTGTCCAGGTTAGACTCAAACTTGCCATCATCCTGCTTCACCCTCCCAGATTACAGAGGTGCGCCACCACACCTGGCTGTAAGTTTTGATTTTTTTACTTGTGCTGTAGAATATTTTAATAGTTTTGACTTATGGAGAAAAAGTAAAAGAGAAACAAAGAATATACTGGAATTCTTTGCTGAGAACACTGCTCCCACAAGGCCGTCAGGTTCTGCAGGAAAAGGGCATGAGCTGAATGCTTCTGGGCTGTCTGAGGGAGCCACCAGGCCAGCTGCCAGAGAAGGTCAAGCTCTCTGCACTCTCTATGAAAGAGTCTGTTGATTGTCTTGGGTCCCTAGCAACCCTCCTTATCTTTGTCAATCCCTGCCTCATGGTGGCCTGGCTGGGGAGTGCTGGTGGTTTGCTCCTGAGGGACTGAAAGCCTGGACTTTCAGCCTAGAGTATGAAAACTCTGAATGTCAGCAGTGCTGAGACAATGTAAGAGGTGGTTGGTAGTCTTCTATGATGCCCTCCTAGTGCCAAAGGGGGCACCATGGAATTATCCACCACATCCCAGCAGCCATTGGGCCCAGCTTCCTGCTGTTGTGTCTTGGAAGAAGACACGGGCTTCCTGGGTGCTCAGTGAGTCACACCTAAGAACCCCTGTGATTGTTGTCCCAGGCTGGTGTGCTGTGGAAAGATAATCTGAGTGTAAATATTCATAGTGTTGGTCTCACATTCCCGCTTTGTCCCACACTGTCTGTGTGGCCTTCAGCAAGTCATTTAACCTCTCTGTGCCTCATTTTCTTCATGTGTACACTGGTAGTTAATGTCTTATTGATCCTGGATGCTGTGTGTGGAGTATCAGAGGTCCTGTATGGACAAGTCATTTTGTTGCTAGCAACAAGATGTAGACAGCAGCCTATCTGCCTTCCCTATCATCTGTCTTCACTGGCCTGGTTGGTTCTTTCCCTTCTCAGGTTGTCTGGGACTTCATGGCTTCATCCCTTTTGTCTCAGTAGGTTGCTATTTGTCCAAAAGGGAGATGGACAAGAGCAGAGTGAGCTACAATTTGGCATACCGCCTGGACACAGTTCCTATCCTATAATTTCTGGTAACCAAGGGCTGTCCTCTCAGGCTGCCAACAAGGTGCTACAGTGCCTCCCCTGGGTGGTCTCCCCAGACCAGTATCTGGCCCTTGTGTGTTCAAGAAACATGCTTGGTGTCCCTGCTGCCTGTAGACTGACCATTCTTATGACTGCAGAATTTGAGTTGTCTTAGATTGTTGTAGTTCTCTCTTTCAGAGCCCAGTACCTCAGAAGGATCACTTCTGTAGAATCCCATTGTTACTAAGGCTTGTCGTGTTTTAAAGGGCCATGGGCTGATGGTCCCATAGTGTGGATTGTCTGAATTCCTCAAGTTGGAGCATATCTACCTGTATCCCTTTAGCAAAACCTCCTTCTGGGTTTTAAGTACTTGTATAGAGTGTGTGTTAGGAATGAGCTGAGTTGGAGAGCAGAGAACAATTTCTCTGGTTACTTATGGGTTTAAAGGGAAATTGTTTAAAATGAGGTGAAGTGTGCTTTCTTCATTTGAATCAACTGAGTCTGAAGGGAGAGTTGCATATAATCATGGCCTGGAAGTGAAGCCATAGGCTGGGCATGCTTATGGGGCAATAAAATTCCCTAGCCTTCCTGTTTCTGCTTTCCTTCACCCTAGTTAGGGAGGTTGGCTTCAGAGATGGAATCATCACTTGTCAGTGAGCTGCATGGTGTCAGGGGCTTCATGGTGTCTGCCTCCAGTCCATTCCTGCATCTTCAAGATCACTGTGACCTATGACTCCCAATGTGAGTGAGATGTCTGACCTGCTGCTTTTGTGTGGACCACTTCCCTGACCATATGGAAGCCACTGTCTGAAAGAGAAGCTCCAGTCTGGTTGGGTCAAGTATGCCGCATGTATCTAGGAGACACTCAAAAGAGTTCGAGAATATTCACTCCCATGCATAGAAATTTGCCTCTAGCCACTTGGGGGCCTCCCGTTCCTCCTCTAGTCATGACTCCTTCACTAGGCCAAGAGCTAACTGTAAAAGGTAAAAAAAACCTGTGCTCCACCAATCAGCTACAGCCCTTTGCCCCTATGTGCTCATAGCCACTCCCATTCTCCTTGTTTTTTAAAAGCCTATGTAGCTCTCAATAAAGATGGAAGTGTTCTATGAAACCTCCCTGAAGTCTGCGTGGTGACTCTGCATGCTTACCCTCCCAATCCAGGCCTCCAAACCTGATCCTCGGCAGCGTATCACCTGACGCCAAAGGACAACTACAGCCATCAAGGTGGATTGCTGAGAATAAGCTATGGAGACTGATAGGGAGCACATCAAGATCCAGTTATGGGACACAGCAGGCAAGAGCAGTTCTGAAAGAGCATGGTCTAGCACTACTATAGAGATGTATACACTGTGGTCTTCCTGTGTGCTATGACCAATAAGGCTGGTTTTCACAGGCTGCCATTTTGGATAGAGGAATACAAACACCATTTACTAGCAAATGATGTATCACAGATTCTCACTGGAAATAAATGTGATTTTAAAAGATGCACACAGATTTGGTTCAAAAATTTGCTGACGCATACAGAGTGCCTTATTTAAAACCTCTGCAAAAAACCCCAATGATAATGAACACAAGGAGGCTACATTTATGACTTTAGCTTAAGAACTAAAGAGCCAGAAATCATTCATGTTTAGCCAATCCACTGATAAGAAAATTATCCTGAAACAAGAAGCAAAACTTATGATGACATTGTGGTGCTCAATGAATTCTATCTAATTCCAACCAAAGACAACTTCTGATGTATGATTGTTGGGTACTTTAGGACTTGAGAGCTATTGAACTGTTGGGGATTTCATCTAGGCCCTTCACGTGGAGTGGATGCCCAGCTCTCTCGTTATGGTTTGAGACAGGATCTCACTCAGCACTGAGTCATCCAGTTCATGATTCTCCTTCCTCAGCCTCCCAGAGCGCTAGAATCATAGGAGTACGTCACCATGCCAAGGTGGTATTTTGATCATGTTCTCTCCTCCTATCCACCAAGATAGTAGATTGTTGCTCCTCAGGTATGTTCAGGTTAAACACTGTTTCTTCACATGAACCAGTTAACTTTCATGAAATGTATTTTCTCCCCAAATATTTCTTCATTTTCCCCACTCTGATTTCTCTATTTTTTAAAAAATCTGTATATTGATTTTTTTCTTCATTTGTATTTCACTTTTTCAACCAAACCAGTTGCCATAAATTTTTAGTGTACTGAGAAAATTTTGTGTTTTCTAATTCTGATCTTCTACACACTCTTCAAGACTGTAGACATGGGATGAGACTACAGTGGGGCATCCACACTGCTGTCATCAAATCAGAAGATTCTTGGTACTAAACATACCAGCAGAGACTCCTTGAGAAAGGAATTACTGGCCAACATCTCCTAAATGCAGATGTTAAAATCCAAACCAATGTCAGAGCAGGAAGACTCCAGAAATGTTTTAAAAGGAGAAAAACTTGGAGATTGATGAGTGTAGTAGCATCCTGGGTGTTTTAGGGACCACTGAATCAGTGAAGCAAAACATTGGCAGTGGAGGGCAGGAAGTGGCCCTCAACAAGGCTTTCACGAGAGTCACAGGCTGTGGCTATAGACAAGTCCCTTTAAGGTAGATAAGAGTGAGCCCCTACACCCTGTAGGATCTAGGAAGAGACAAGAGGCTATGAGAGCCAGCTCAGTAAGGAAAGTCATGAACAGGAAGGTTCACGTTCAGAGCAGGTACAGGCATTGTTCCTAGCCAGCCATTGGTTCAGCTGCTCAGATGGTGGCTCAAAGTGGGAGTCAGCACAAGAGGGGATATGTCAGCTTCCTCCACTGAACCACCAAAGCACCTGTCCAATGGGACACACAGCAAATTGAAAAAAAAATTCATTCTTGGCACCTCCCTCAAGTTATATGTAATATTCTTAGTTCTGAAAAAGCTCAGACCTCTGGTCACATGAAATAACCACCTACTTATCAGAAAGGTTCGCAAGAGGCAGCAGATAGTGAACAGATGCTAGGGGAAGATAGCCATGAAGGGAGGCTTCCTATTCTCCTTCAGAGGAGGAACTTTCTCTGGGAAATGATTCATGATTTAGGTCAGAAACTAAGCTGTAGTGACTGCACCCTCAGGTATGACATGAACCCTTTTATTGCCTCAGAAACCACTTCCAGGGACTCAGTCTTCCAGAGAAAACCTTGGGGCAGGAGATTTTGGGAAACAGAAAGGTAGAGGCTCTTGGACCACAGTTCTAGGACCTAATCTGAAGAACTCAGGTGACCAGAGAGCTGTGTTCCCAAGGAACCAGCTATGTCCCTGTCCTACATCTATCATCTATGTTGTCACTCTGATAAGAGAATTTAAATTCTCTAAATTTCCATTCTTTGCAAAATGTGGGGTTCAGCCCCTGCTCTGCACCAGGGCAGACATGGGGTCACAGAATGACAGTATTCTCTGAGCTCCAGAACATCACCCTTGTATAAAGGATAAGGAGTAGACTTCTACCTCCATGGCCCTGGCTGCATCTCTGTGTTCATCTGCTACCAAATGTCTGGTTGATGTTTCTGGACATTGAATTATTGGACATTTGGAGCACTTATGAAGAATCAATCTTCTCAAGACTCTACTTGTATTTAATCTTTTTAGTAATATTCTTAGAATATAACATAGGCCAGATTGAGATCACCCCACTTTTGGATCCTACTTCTGTCCATATTAGGCAGAAGCTTTCTTTCTCAATAAAGTTTTGCTACTCTTAATCTCTGATGTTCCTAAAATTTATTTTTTTATTTTTAGAGAATATAAACTCACGTTTCAGATATCTAATAGGAAGAAGCAACAGAACCAGCAATTAGAAAAGGAGAAAACAGCACTGGTGTTAATAGAGGGCACAAAACTAATAAAGGGATATGTTGTTTGCAATGGAATTAGGAGAGGTTTTGGAGACCCACCTGGGATTCTGAGATACCCCTGCAGGCCAGCCAGGAGACCCCACCCAGGCTGGACAGAAAGGCACTGAGAAACCCCAGGAAACCACTGACACGGCAGCCAACCAAGGCTCTGATGGGGCCACAGGGAAGAAATTCAGCCACCAGAAATGAGGGTGCCCCTCCCAGCCCTGTTCACAGAACAGGCCCTGATGCCCCATGGACAGGGCTCTCCCTATCTGCCCTTCTTCAATAAAGTACAGTATCTCTCCCCCGATCCCACCCCCCAAAAGAGGCCAGGTTAACATTTCCACATCTTTAGATAGAACTGAGGCCTATAGGAATTATTTAATTTTCACGGTTATACACAGCTTCTAAGTAGAATAAGAACCCCTGCTATAAAACCCCAGCCCTGTGCTCTTGATCTGTGCTCTCTCTGCCTTTTGATATATTCTCAAATTTGTAGAAGCATCTGTCCACACCATAGCCAATAAGATTTTAAGTATACACCACAGTGCAAGATCTTCCTAAAGGCAAACTCTCTCTCAGGTAGCTCTGCTGTCTAAATGGTGAGATGGAAGATCAAGAAGACCTACTTACAGGGGTAGGTATTTAGCTCTCTGGTTCTGGTGCCTGCCTTGAAAGTGCAAGGTCCTAAGTTCAATCCCTGGAGTACAGGTGAAGAAGGAGAAGGAGGAGGAGGAGGAGGAGAGGACCTATTACAAACTGAGCAGCTCAACAAAAGCAAAAAAGAACTTCTCTGCCTATCAAAAAGTATGAAGAAGAGGACAGTGAAGTTTTTCCAGAAACTCAGTCATTCAGAACATTGTATAATGATTCTGCGTTTTCAGTGTCCCATATCTGAGGGAAAATCTGAAATGTGCTACACCAAGTTTTTCTATTCAACATATACAAACCTAAACTCATTAAATCAATCAGTAGTGTTATAACTACAGAAGTGAAGATCTATTTACAATCAAGTCTTATAAACATCTCATTCAGATGTTTATTTTATTCTTAGGTTTTTGAGACAGGGTCTCACTCTGTAGTTCATGATGGCCCTGGACTCACTTTGTAGTCCAGGCAAGCCTCACATTCACAGAAATCCTCCTGCCTCTGCCTCCTGAGTACTGGGATTACAGACGTTAGCCACCATGCCCACCATTGTGTTGTGTGGTACAGATTGCTGATGGGCTGAGTCACCATGCTTAGCATTGTGGTATGTGATTACTGGGGTTTGAACTCAAGACCTTGAACTTGCAAGGCCGACGTGGGAACCACTGAGCTAAATCTCTGGCTCTCAAATGTTTACCTTTGACCTAAACATTACTCATTTACCTGCAACAGAAGTCTGTCTACAATTAGGATGACAGATTTGGAACAATTAGTACATGGGATATAGAGCAGTTTTAAATGAACAAAAAATAGGACATATTAGAATCTCTTCCCTTCTCCTACCCAGTTCCTTTCTAAATAACATCTTATGTTTGTGGAGTATATTTACTACAATTATAGAATCAATACCAATTGTTGTTATTCTCTATGCCCAGAATTTGAGCTTCATTCACTGTGTCACGGTTCTGTTGAAGTGTAGCAAATACCTAATGTCAGTTATCACCACTGCAAAACAATTTCTTTGTCTTAAGGATTCACTCTGCTTCATCTATTCATTCTTAGATCTGATGTGTGAGCTTCTCTTCCCAAAGAAATGCCATAAGGACCTTATAGACCTTCACACAAGGTTCATCTCACTGCAAAGTAAAGTCCAGCAACCTTCCCTTCTGGGCTGTCTCTCAGGCCCTCAAAAGAAGTCTCCTTCCTAAGTCTCAAAAGTTTTGAGGAAGATTCAGTGTACAAAGTATCAGATGGAACAAATGACCCATCAGAGGCACCGAGGAACTGTATACCCACACCCAATAGTGCCAGGTGCTGAGAAAGCAAGTTTCCACACCTCCCATTTAGGTGAGGGACGCCTCATGTGGCCACTGTCTCAGGAGCTGGGTTTTTGTGTCAGTGCGCAAGACAGGGAAAAGGAGGTGGTTCTCTAGCACACTCTTCACACATTTAGAGCTAGTCCCAGGCCGTCTGCCTCTGCTCTCTCCCCTCCCTACTTCAGAGACTGCTCACCCGCTGCTCCCTCTGCAGTGCCCAAGTGAAGGGACAACAGAGAAGTTGCAGGAAGCAGCCAAGTTCCCTGGGTCCAGAGGCTCTAATCTAATGAATGGATGCTGTGTATATCCATTGTCTAGGAGAAAGCATGGCTCTCCAACCTCTCACATCCCGAAGAGCCCCCTCTTCTAGTTTTCTCCTTACACTCCACGGCATCAGCTCAAGCTCCTTGGTGACCCTTGCCCCCCACCCAAGCTCCAGGCAAGGATGGCATCAGGAGATAGCATGCTGCTGCTCTGCTCCTTCACCTGGGGTGATCCTTTCCTTTTTGCAATCTCACACAGGGTTCCCCTCTGAATGCAAAGGACCTGGGCCCTTTGCATTTCTGGATTTCAACCAGAGTAACAACAACTGCCAGTTTTGCCTTTTTAGCTACATCCTCTCAGGCAGATAAGACTCTGCTCCTACCTTTGTAGGATCTAGGGAGGTCCAGGTAGGAAAAACATCCACTTGAAGTAGATGTGAGTGCTGTCCTTAGCCAGGTCTTGGTCTGGCTGCTCAAGTCAGTAGCCTATTTAATCCACAGAATCACAGAAACACAAAGATTTTGTTTTGCCTCCATTAGTTGGCACAAATGGCCAATTCAAAGCTGGTCATCTGAGTCACTTGTTTTGGTGATGCCACATGAGTAGCTGACTTGGAAAGTTCTGCCCACTTTGAAACTAAGCAGACCACTGGTACTTCAGGTGGTCACCTGCCCTCCAGGGGACTCACCCAAGGAAGCTGATATGTAAAGACACTGAGAGAAAAGGGGCTTCCTTTCAGGAAAATGTTATCACCCTGGCTCAGGGTTGAAATGTAGAGACAGGAGGCTAGTTAGCTCCCTGTCCTTCTCAGGGCTCAAAGGACCTCTTTAAATCATTATCTACACCTGTAACCCAGGCACAACAACATAAGAAAATTTTGGAAATAGATTGAGGGAAGGCCTTCATGCCTAAGTCTAGAAAATAGTCTAGAGGACTCAAGTTCAAGGATCTCTATCCCTAGGGACCCAACTACATTTTCTGTCTTAGGTCCATCACCATTCTGTAACTGTGGACAAGTCACTCCATTGACTATGAACTATGAGACAGAGACCTTCCTTCTTCTGCCCACGTGACAGGGATACAATGGGATTACAGGGTGAGAACACACTCCTCTTGAGCTACAGAGCATCTATCAGGTGCAAGCTATGAAGTAGCATTTCTCTCTTCTGTAAACCACCCAGTTTCCCCAGTAGAGACAGCAACCTACACACATCTGGCCATCCCTCTGGACATTTAGGATTTGAACACTTGCATGCCCTTATGAAGCACCAATCAGTTTTCCCTAGGCCTTATCTGTACCTCTATACGTACAGCTTCATAACACAGGACGGGAGAGTAAGCCCTATGTTCATCTCCATACCACAGAGCAGGGAGCCCAGGACAGTGAGATGAAATTCCTTTCCCCAGTTCATGTGGCTTCCAATTGGGATCTGAGCCATAGCCAACAGGTAGCAGCCTTGGGCTTCTGGTTATTCTACTGCCTCATCTCAACAGAAATTTGACTCTGTAGTTAGCCCATTGGCTATTTTAAATTTTGCATCTGCTACAAGATTCCTCTGCCTAAGTCTCACTTTGATTCAGCTGTTTCCAAGGAAGCTGGTGAACCAGAAAACAGCGGTAGGCCCAGGAAAAGATTATTGATACTTTTCCATGGTCATCTATCACCAACATGTAAACAGTTCTTCCTGTCGTAAATGTATTTTCCAGTATCATGACTTAAGGGTATAAGAACAGGCCACAAAACATTTTAGTAAAGAATATACCATAAAAGGGATATTTGGCCAAGGAAACCAACTGGCTGTCCCAGTAGAGGTGCTGCACCCTGGAAATGGGCTTGGGGCAAACAGCAGGGTTGTCAGGGACTTCTTTCCTCTAAGTGCTCTCCTGCAGGCCTCTGCTCAGGAGGTCATGGTACAGGTGCCTCTCTTTAACCTAAGAGGCCACCAAAATCCCAGGGGTTAGTAGTATAATTTCTCTGTCTAGCAGAATAGAAACTTGAAATTCCAATTAGTGGAACTAATAGAAAAGAGGACACATTTTTCTATAGTCCATTTGTGGCTTGAGCAGTGCACATCTAACATAAGGATGAGGCTCATTCGAACGTGTGTCTCCCCATAGTCTGATGGGGACAAGGCAGGCCTCGGCATAGGGGAGGGAAGATGTTCCCTTGAAAAAGTGTTTTTATGAATTATCTGTGTACATTATATCAGCTCAGCTTCTAAAGGACCAACTTTTAAATTCAGCAGAAGAGTGAGCTTCATAGTATTTCTCATTCTAAGCCTGGCTTATGACTTTTAAAACAGGGGTCTATGTGGTACCATTGTTCTCATCACACAGACACAAATATTTTAAGTCTGAATAAATTCTCATTCCACAAGTACTCACATAACAAACAGAAAGAATATCAAAGTCCAAAACTATGTGCTATAATTATGTGTTGACTTAAGTCTGAACTGTGAGTCATTACTCTTAATGTAACCGGTGGTCTTCTGCCACAAAATGCTCATAACTGTCTCCATTATTATACATTTCCTAGGACCTTGACTCTTAGATACATCAGGCTCTCAGAACAGTCGACAGGAAGTCATGATAAGGAGAGTGTCCAAAAAGTGAGACCTGAAGTGTGACCTGAACAAGAGAATGACAAAGAAGCTGTGCAATTTTAGTCATTATGTGCACTCCAGCCAGCTCTGTCTGGTACCTGTACTCTCATCCTTGTGGCTATCCCATCCCCTCCAAAGGTCCCAGGGTAATGGCAGAAGGACACACAGGTGCTGATGCCATACTGGCCCCTAGAGCAGGAGCTGCTCATGCATGAACCCACAAGTTCTTCTCTGCTGTAGAGGAACCCAACCCTAAATTGTACCTCACAAATGTGAGTCAGAACCATGGGAAAAAGGACCCTTGATTTGCTCTTTACCTCATCTGACTCATTCCCAACACCTATAAGTCTCTACAAGAAAGAAGGTTCAGGGTGCAGATCCACAGCCTGGTCATATTTGACCTCCTCCTCCCTATCTGTATGCTCATTTGCACATACCACACACCAGTGGCCCTTCCTTGGGGTTGTGTCCCAAGTCCTTATTAGCATGTTCTATGTATGACCACCCATTCTTTGCTCACATGTTCCCAAGCTATCCCTGTGCTCTAGAACCCCATGCTTAAGTAGAATCCTCTGATCATTTGGATTTTCAAGGATCCCACCTTCCTTAGCTACAACTCTTGGCAGTTCCCTGAGCAAGCCTTGCCCTTCAGCCCTGAGTAATGTTCATGTCTGGGCAGACCCTATCAGCAATGACTCTACCACTAAAAGATAGTATGTGTTTTCATGTTCATACCTTTTTATATACTATTTGCCTTCACTGGGTAATTCTTGACTGGATAACCAAAAGCTCCATTTCTTATTTCTTTCTCCCTCTATTTTCCTTTGCCTATTGCTCTTGTCCTGTCTACACCACGTCATACTTCCAACAAATGTCATCAATGTGCTGAGAGTGACTGTGTGCACTCCTAGCTTCTTCCCCATGCTCCCCTGCAGTCTTAGTGGACTGTCTTTCCCATGAAGAAACAGCTGAGAAACAATCACTGAATGTTCTAAGAAGGTTGTTTTTCTATGTGTGAAATGGAAGTAGAGCTTTTGTTTTCTTTTTCCATTAAATTATGAAAATCTCACATTATGTGAGAAATGTACATTTTCAGGAGGGAGAGTCTAGATCCAAATGGACCACTTACAGTTGTATTTTTTTTCTCCCTTACAACAATGTACACAAATTCTTTGGTGTGGTAATTTCAAGGCAGTGACTGTCACCAGCCTGGGACCTGAATTTTTGCTCAGCAACATTTTTTCCTCTTTGGAGCCCAAAGCAAAAGAGAGTAGGAGCTATAATCTTCATGAAATGTTTGTGTCTCTTCATATAAATATTTATTCTGTCCTTGTCATTAAATTTCCTTCAGCATTAAAAACTAGTTTTTAATTCACCAAGGAACAGGAAACCTGCATACACATGATACGGCGTAGTCTGATCCTCATAGAGACGATTCCTACACATGTATAGGACGACAAAAGAACAACTGTAAATGGTATGTGATGTGAAATCACTCTCTTGATGACTGACAAGGAGCAAAAAGTCACCCCTTTGCGCACTGCAGCACTCAGATGTGCCCAAGATGACTGCACAGGAAAAGACTATGGTCAGAGCCTGGAGGAGAGTAGGAAAGGTATGGCTGAGGGGCAGGAAGACCCCATAGTCATGGAGAAGCAGGACTATGAGAAGTCTGCATTCAGTACCCTGGTGGTCCGTGGATGTCTGTCTTCCTTCATGCCCAACTCTGAGGTTTGCCGAGAAGCCTCTGTGCCAAGAGCTCCAAAGCGGAAAATAAGAACTCCAAGACATTCTTCTTGCCCAACACCACGGCATGAGGAGTGTTCTTCCACCACTCTTTTCTGCCATGCTACTCCTGCCTGGAGCCGGCTGTCAAGCACAGTCTGAGACTGCTGAAACTGACCAGGTCTCCTACATGAGCTGGCTGCACCTGTGCACTGGGCAAGCCTGTCAACTCAGGCCACATGACTGGCTCAGAACTTCCTCACAGCTGGGAGCAGAGCTTTATGGAGGAGCACATCGGTGACTTCATCAAGTACACCATATTTGCAGGAGAAATATGAGGGTGAGTACTGAGAATTATTGAAATCCATGTAAAGAATTTGGCCAAGGTCCTCAAAAGTCAAGTCTTGACTCCATGCGTTCTCAGTCTGTCCCCTCCTAACTTTTTAGGTTCAGAGCTGGCACAGATGGGCGACCATGATATTTCAACATGATATTTCAAAAGATACATTCTAGAACAACAAAAAATAAGTTTCAAATAAGTTGGAGAATGTCAGCAGAGAATAATTGAGAACACAACCCTAGAGCCAGAATGTCTGGTTCAAATCTCAATTCCAACACTTACTAGGAAAGAACCAAGAAGACAGACAGTCCTAACCTTTATACTTCAGTTTCCCTCTCGGTAAAAGGGGATAACAACAGTATCTTCTTCACAGTGTTGTTGTGAGGAATATAAGGATAGTTACAGCACTCAGATAAAACATTGCCCATGGTAATAAGGTTATGTAGTGTTTGTGATTGCAGTGAATATCTTATTGTGAAACAGTTAAGCAGGCTTCTTGACTACAGAACTTCAAGTATGCTTTCCATATGCTCATGTACATTTTCAGTCTACAGATCATTCCCATGAGCTGCACAGAACATATCCCAAACTCTCTCTGCTGAGATGACCTTGCTTCACTAGCTACTCCTTTGAGCTTTATCCATTAAACTTCGAAGGAATTCCTTTACAATTTAGGATGGGTAATGCCTCAGATCATGTCAGAAACATGCACGGGATCTTTGCAAAGACCAAGGGTCCATAACAGATAAAGAATTAACAAATGGCCTACAGAGTATGAAGTCAGACCCCAGCTCTTCCAGCTGGGAGGTCAATGGGGATATCTGGGCCCATCCTGGTGTCCCTGAGCCAATGGGGCGCAGGAAGCCGCCTGTGAGGAGCCCAGGGATATAAGGGCCTGGCAGATGCACTTGCATAAGGTGCACTGTGGACACCGCTAGACAAAACACAACCCAGTCACACCCGAGATTAGGTGGAAGTCAGGTCCACAGGCGGCAGCTGCCCTGCAGTGGGGGAGGTGGGACAGAAAGGAGGTTGGAAGCACGGGCTCTGCTCTTAGTCCTGGAGACTTAGTGCTGCAGAGGCCATGAAAGCTCAGCCTGTAGTTCAACACTGTGTCTTTGTGCAGAGGAACCTGGGGTGGGGCTGGCGTCCTGCGAGCCCACAGCCCATTCCTTCAAAAGGAAAAGGAAAAGGAAACATGCACAGGCTCTGGAGAGAAGCCACAATGTGACCCCACAGTTTTCCCACACACCCTGTACTGTCCCCCCATTCTCTGACACACCTAGTCACTTCTCCATTCTCTGTTTCTCCTGAGGCTATGCTGGCTGCGAGGCTCTAATAAAATAATAGGGATTTGACAATGCAAGGAGGGTGCTGCAGCCCATCAGCCCTGTCAGGAGCTGTGTAGAGCTCAGCACAGGAACCAGGTAGAAAACAATTTGCCTGCAGAAACGAGAAGAAAGTAAGAAGAAACACCCTGATGCCCTGCACCTCTGGTAAGCTGAGTCAGGTAGAGAGGTAGTTCCAGCCCAGCCTAGGCAACTTGGTAACTTAGCAAGGCCCCGTCTCAAAACAAAAAAAAATTTTTTTTTTTTTAGGTTTTTTGAGACAGGGTCTCGCTTTGTGGTTCAGGCTGGCCCTGAGCTCAGCCTCAAACTCACATCACAGCAATCCTCCTGCCTCTGCCTCCTGAGTGCTGGGATTACAGGCGTGAGCCACCACGCTCAGCACTGTGGTATGTGGTACTGGTTGCTGTTAGGCATGAGTCTCCACGCCTAGTATGGGATACGGTTACCAGGGATCGAACCCAGGTCCTTGCTTTTGCAAGACAGGTGCCGGAACCACTGAGCTAACTCCCCGGCCCAAAACAAAAATTTTTAAAGAAAGAGAAAAAATTAACAAATGGACCAATGTACACCTATAGTCTCCAAAATTAAAAAAGAGTAGGAAAAGGATGAAAAAAAATGTTTTATTAATACTTTAGGGAACTGATAAGACCATAGTATTACATTAGTAATACAGTACATAAGTGACAGGGTCACTGGCTGCTGCTTCTCTACTGAATGATGAGTGGCAAGCAATCCTAAGAGCCACACAATGTTCGTGTCAGAGCAGAATAAGTGACTTGCCGCTCTGTGCCTTGGAGCTCATCTCTTATCACACTGGAAAAACAGAGTGTTCGCTAGCCGCGCTTGTCCTGCTTCCCATCCTGTCCTCCAGCTGCTTCTGAAGTGCAGATATGTCCACACTGGCACAGACCACTTAGAGGCACAAAGAGGCAAAGAGACACTGCCGGCCCAAAGCTCCTGGCCCCTTTGTATGCTTATCCAAATCAGGGAAACTTCAACCACTGTGATTTAAAATTATTTTTTAAAAAAGGATGAGGATGAAGAAGTGATTCTAGATGGGAAAAATAATTCTATTGGGGGGAGACGTATTAATATAAAGAGTAGGTTAGAGCGAATGGGAAACAACTTTTTAATGAGACTAGAAACTTCAGGTATTTTATTTGATTATCAAATAATTTCAATCCTGTGTGACTTAGCTAAGTAGCAAGTTTGGATGACTTACACTGTTAAAAGTCTTAAGCAAATTTTATCACAACATTTAAAAAAAGAAAGAACTTCAGGCCCTATGTGTGAACTCCGGTGCCCACAGAAGTGCCGTCAGAACTTCATAGAGCTCCACGCCAGGTTTCCCGCCACTGTGGAGAACAGTGTAGAAACTTGCCGTTCTGGGTTGGCCCTTAGGTTCTCCAAACAACAGGATGAGACAGGTTCCTGGTCTTCTTCCAGGGCCTCAGAGGTTGCCTGGAAGAAGACTCACTATGAAAAGTATCGGCTCCTACAGTGGCCAGATGATACCTCTGAGGAACTGTGTACCCATTCCTGACAGACAGTCCTAGGTGCTGAGAAAGCAAGCTTCCTGTGTTTCCATATAGGTGAGGAGACCTCTCACGTGGCCACAGTCTCTGGAGCTGGATTTTTGTGTCACTGTACAAATCTGAAAAGAGAGGTGGTTCTCCAGCACATTCATCACATACCAAGGAGCAAGCCTAGGCCCTCTGGTGTGCAGCACCAGGCAGCCTCCTCTCCATCCCCTGCCAGCCTCAGGGACTGCTCACCCTCTGCTGCCCCTGCAGTGCCCAGCCCAAATGCAAAGCACAGGAGGTACAGGAGGGAGGAGTTCTCCAGCTCCTTGTCTGGTGCCCAGAGGCTCCCCTGGAGTCTGCTGCAGTGCATGCCTCAGTGCAGCTTGTGTCTGCCCCTCACCCTCCTCAGAGTCCCTACTGCCCTCTCTTCACACTCCTTGGCCTCAGCCTGCACTCCTTTCTGACCCTTGTCTCCTCTCAGCTCCAAGCAAGGATGTCATCAGGAGAGAAAGTCCCAGCGTGTTGCTCCTTCAGCTGGGCGATCCTTTCCTTTCCCCTTTGTCTGCAGGTGCATGTAGGATCCACTCTTAACGCAGGAGACCCAGGCTCTTTGCACTCAGGGGCCTCAGTCAGAGCAGCAGCGGCTCCCAGTTCTGCACTCCTGGCTATCCCCAGCACCTCCACAATGGACTTGCCCACCCCAATGTGTGGCGTTCCCTGTCACCTCTCCTCAGTGCACTTTTGCCTCCAGTCTCGGTGCCCCTGACCCTGTTCTGATGGTTGTTGCCTTTCCCTCAGTCAGCACATTGGCAAGCTGGTGCCACAGTTAGTGTCTGAATTTAGGGCCGCCCCCCTACGGACACCACTGACCCCACTCTACCCTCTGGAGACCTTCTACTGGCTCTAGCAGGAGCTGCATCTTGGTGCCAGGCCATTCGTGCTCTGTCCTCCCACAACACTCTCAGCAAGAGCTCAGCCATCGAGCCTAAAGATCCAGCCCGCTGAGAGGTTCTACCGTCTAGCCCTATGTTTGAAACCTCCCATTGGTCCTGGTGCCATCACCTGGCCCTTGAGGACCCTGGTTGACAGCGGCACAGAGTGCCCCCCCCCATTTGGATGCACAGGCATCACTTCCTGCTCAGTGTTGGCATTGCAAGGCAGAGGAAGTATAAAATGACACATGAGCCCCTCACCCATGGCAGATATGAAGCAATGCCAGCCTGGGGAGGGCAGCGGAGAGATGACCCCAGGGCCCTGAGGACTACCACCACAGGCGGGGTCCAGCTCTTCTCAGGCCTTCTCTAGCTCTCTCTTTCCCTTTCTGATGGCCACCCTGTAACTGCTACTGTACTGTGAATGAATAAGGTTCACTAAAATTTGCTCAGGAAGAAGAACTGGATGCAGAGGTCAGCTGTGCATGATTTATTTTCTCTTTTACCTTGTTTCTCGTGAGTTTACTCATCTCTTTTTCAAGAGCTCTGCCCACAGACAACTCCCTTGGCAGGGGCAGCAGGCAGGCCTTGACACCCCCTGGACCTGAGCCCTAGAGAGCTCAGGGCCCTCACTCAGCTTCTAGAGTGAGCAGCCTCTGACCCCACTCCCCCCCCACAGAGAGCTTGTTCTCCCTCATCCCCAGGGACCCCACAGCAGTGTCTGTGTTCCACATTCCTGTCCTGACATGACTCTAATCCTAACTCTGATTCTACTGCTCCTCCAGCGAATGGGGAGCCAAAAAGCTTATCTATATTTGCCATGGCCATTTGCCATCTACATGTAAACGTTGCCCTTGTCTTAAATATATTTGCCAGTACCATGGCAAAGTGTACAAGTAGAATGGGTCATAAAACATGTAAACGAGGAATACACCAGAAAAGTGATCTGTGGCCAAGAAAAAAATTGTTTCCTGTGCAGTAGAGATGCTGCATCCTGGAAATGGACGTCTGGCAATACCAGGAGGGATGCCTCCCTCTAACCACTCTGTTTCAGGCTCATTGCATAAGAAGCTCCTCTGAAGCTGGTACAGTCGGTAGTAACTGCAGTTTGCACAACAGGGAAGTAGTTTTGGGAAGCAAGGACATGAGCGGAAGGTTCCAGCTCAGAGAGGCTGCAGCTACTGTCTGGTGTCAGGCAGGCAGTTGGCCAAATCTGCCTTGGAAGATGGCCTGACAAAGGCAGTTGATGTAGGCTGTAAAGACATGTGCCATGATCAGAATAAGAGGAGACAAGACTTTATGGAGACCCAAGTACACTGACAAGGGAACAGCAGGCAGGTGGGGTTCCAAGTGTCAGGGTGAAAGGCTAGAGTTTTCATAGGGATTTGATGATATTCGAAGGAGTCTAGGCAGCAAATATAGATATCTCAGGAGTGTTTTTTTTCCAGATTTCCCTGTTTTTCTAATCTTTCAGGAAACACCCTCATTGTATTTAAAGTTGTACATTAAAGTTGCAAAATGACAAAAGCTTTTTATTTCAGCTTCCCAGAAGGCCCTTCGTAGTTGAATAAGCAGAGTCAGCGGTGGAGTGGTAAGAATAGATTGGGAGAAGGAGGAATGAATACAAGACGAGATCAAAGAATGATGAGTGTTTGGTTGCACTGTAGTAACTCTCAATGTCCTGAACAGATTGGAAACACTTACTTTTGACCTTTGTCATTTTGACTCTGGAAAAGAGCCAGAAGTAACTCAGTGCCACATTCAATGGAAAAGGTAAATGAAAACCCATCATAATCATCTTAGAAGCCCACCTTTCCCTTGGATGGCACTCAGAAGCAGCATTTGCCTTCTTTTTTAATTACACCTCATAAAGACACTCACGAAAAAGTCCACAATTATTTCAAAAAGGGGCGATGCAAAAACAGTGGTATATTCAAACCAAGAGGCAGTATTTTGAGAGAATCAATGCCCATGTATCTTTTACTGGAACAAGCCTTTTATTTAAATACACTGTATTTCTTAGCCCTGGTAGGTCTTCTGCTTCTTTACATCTTTTGCTGTTTCTAATCATTCTCAGTGCAGTGCCTCAGGACTACTCAGCAGTCCCTGGAAGATTGTGGCAACAGACAAGTTCTGCTGCTGAGGGTTTTAACTCATTCAGCACTGCAATACCTGCCATCTGTGAAACCCTAAGGGCCCTGACTTGCCCCAAAGCACCCTAAGCTCCAGCCCAGGAGGCCACCTTTTCAGCGCCCCAGGCTTTGCTCATCTTTAGGTTTGGTCAGTCCCGGCAAAGCTATTTATACAACTGTTGGACAGGCAGTTAGTTTGGAATGTTCTGATTCCGAGGCAGTTGGGAGTTAAGCAGGCCACTGGACCTTCAAGGTGGTCAACACACCATGGGGGTTAGTGATGGGAGAAGGGGGAACTTGGGCATCTTGGGCTTTCAGTGAGGCTGAAAGAAAAGGCATTGCCTACAGGGGCAGAGATCAAAATGTAGAGTTATAGACCTAGGCCATTTGGTAGAGTAGGTCTTCCTCCAGCATAGTAACTGTCTCCTTGGAGCCATCTTGGAGCAGGAGGATTTCGGAAAAGGAGTGAGAAGGGTCTTAGGCTCTGTGTTCAGTGTATGATCTAGTGGTTTCAGGGATTCGGGAATCTCTAAACCCCAGGGAAGCTACTACATTACTTGCCTTAGATTCCTCACTCTTCGGGGATGGGATGGTGGGCCACTCACTTCCCCTCTTTAAACTTTGTTGTCCTGACCTGTAAAAGAAGTCCCAGGCCCTCCTCTGTCCACCTTACACCACAGGGTAGAACATTGCTCCCATGCGCAGGAAAGCATCAGACTCACACTGTGGAATAGGGAGGCTCCACCTTCCCTGCTTCTCACTGTCCATGTCCCCTCTCTAGGACCCTGAGAACCACAGATCCTACTCATTCTTTCAGACAGTCTTTCAGACTGGCACTTGTGTGGGTGCCAGTTGTGAAATGCCAGGGCGTTTTCTTCAGCTTCCCTCTGTAGTTACTTATTTTAGTTCCATAATAAACATAATGGCAAATCCTATTTACATCACAGAAGAGGGGACTGAGATGCAGAGAGGCCAACCAGTCCTCCAAGCTACTGAGAGCCTTGCCTTCAGCCCATCACAGGCCACCATCCATGCTCTCAGCCATGTGTTGTACTAGCTTTCCAAAACAACACGGGCAATGTGGATCAGTGTGAAGGCTGTGGGTTTAGCCCTAGAATTGGAAAATGAAAGACCAAGAGACAGACAGTCCTAAATGCCTCTTGTCAGTAAGACTATTCCTTCCCCCAATGGTCATGGGTACCCTTTTCAAAAATAAATTGACCATAAATTAAAAAGAATCTATTGCTATTGGACTTTCAATGTTCCACTTGATATATCTCTCCTTGTGCAGTACTACATCATTTGAATTATTGTAGATTTGTATCAACTATTGAAATTGGGAAGTCTGAAACTTTTGTTAGTCAGATTTCCACTACTACAGCAAAATACCCAACAACGAACTTAAAAAGAGGAGAGGTTTCTTTTGTTTCAGAGTTCTGAGGTTTTTGTCTCTGGTGAGTTCTGCCTTGCTGTTTTGGGATCTGCGGTGCTTAATGGGGGAAGCTGATCATATCATGGCTGGGTTTAAAGAAAGAAAGAGAGGGAGAGGGAAAAAAAGAAGAAAAGGGGGGGATAAAGAAAAGAAAAGGATTTTAGCTTTTAGCTTTTAGCTTCAATCTCCTTTGAAGGCTGGTTCCCATGGCCTAAATGGTCCCACCAGGCCCCAGCTCATAATTGTTCCCACCACCTTCCAGGACCTATACTCTGAGGATCGAGCCTCTGCAAAAGTGGGGGGTTTGTTCCAGATCCAAACTAGATCACTCTCCAATTTGTTCTTATTTATCAAGATTGTTTTGACTATTTGGATTTTGTTTTTATTCTTCATGATTTTCAGGATTGCCTTTTTTATTGCAGAATAGCACTGGAGTGTTTTATGTTTTGCTATTTTTGGGGGTGGCTTTTTCTTTTGTTTTGAGTGTGATAATTTCCTTCTTCACACAAGTGAGTAATGTTCCACTGCATGTATATACCACATTTTTTAAAAATTCTGTTCATCTGCCTATGTATATTTAGGTTGTTTCACACCCAGGACCTCATGCATGCTAGGCAAATACTTTACCAGTGCTCCATTGCCATATTGGAATTTTGATAGGAATTTTATTAAATCTGTAGATAATTTTACAGAGTTTTCCACCCCATGAATATACAATATCTTTCCATTTATTTAGGTCTTCTTTTTTTTTTTTTTTTTGAGACAGGGTCTCGCTTTGTAGTTCAGGCTGGCCCTGAGCTCAGCCTCAAACTCACATCACAGCAATCCTCCTGCCTCTGCCTCCCAAGTGCTGGGATTACAGGCGTGAGCCACCACACCCAGCACTGTGGTATGTGGTACTGGTTGCTGCTGGGGTGAGTCTCCATGCCCAGTATTGTTATGTGGTTACCAGGGATCGAACCAGGTCCTTGCGCTTGCAAGACAGGCGCCAGAACCACTGAGCTAAATCCCTGGCCCTAGGTCTTCTTTTTTTTTATAGATTATCTTTATTGGTACATTAAATATACACATCATGATTGCACTCCATAATGGGGATTTGTACCAGTATAAGACACAACCTAATTCTCATTTTTTCCCATAGCCCTACCCACCCTACCACCCCCCCATATACATAAAATTTGTTTCCTTACTTTTTTGTTACAATCTCAACATTGTCCCCTTTCACCTTATTTTGCATTGAGCATTTTCTATTTCACAATATATAACATACAATGCTAGGACTCATTTACATCTTCACCTAGGTCTTCTTTAATGTTAGCAAAATTTGGTAATCTGCCACATATCAGACTGGCAACTCTTTAGTTAGATTCATTCTTTTGGATGCTAGAATTGTTTTCATAACTATTTTTCTGGATTATTATTACCAGTGTGTAAAAATGTCCACATACAGTCATGTGTTGTTTAAGGATGGGGATACATTCACAGAAATGCACTGTTAAGCAGTTTCATCATACACAAACATCATAGTTCATATATTACACAGATTTTTAAAAAGAATTGAGATGTATTATGGACATATAACAACTTATCATGATGAATGTAATCATTATGTATGGCAAATACACATTAATAAGAATTTAAAATAAGATGGCTATAATATCATTAGTGATACAAATTTATGGGTCCACTATTTTATGAGTCTGTTAATGAACAAATTAGTGTTATGTGACACATGACTATGTGGCTATATTTTAATGAAAGGAAAATAATTCACTTGGGTGAGAAGCTTCATATCTAGAACAGTTAGAGAAGCTGTGTGCAGGTAACCATCCCGAGGATCCCACAGCCCCATGTTCTATAATTGAACATCATGCCTGTAGCTGTGCATAAAGTGAGTCCTCGTCCTCTCTACCCACCATTTATCTTGGAGAGTTTCTCCTCCAAGTATTGTTGTCTCTCTTTGCAGAGATGGCTTGGCTAAAAGCTTGCTGTTTTGTTGTATTTTATTTAAAGCACTTTATTCTTTTAAAGATGCAATAGCAAGAAGGAATAAACATATCCACAATTTAAATAGTCACGTGAGTGGTAGGTAAGTGCCATGTAAAAACTTTTTTTTTTAAAGACAGGGTCTCTCTTTGTAATTCAGGCTGGTCCTGACCTCAGCCTCAAACTCAGCAATCCTCCTACCTCTGCCTCCCAATTTCTGGGATTATAGGTGTGAGCCACCACGCCCAGGATTGTGGTAGTAACACTGATTGCTGGTGGGCGTGAGTTACCATACCTGGCAATTTTGTATATGGTTACCAGGAAACTGGGCCATAGTACTTGCAAGGCAGGTGCTGGAACCACTGAGCTAAATCCCCAGCCCTTAAAAACATTTTTAATGGAAATACTGATTTGTGGGGCTGGGGATTTAGCTCAGTGGTTCCAGCACCTGTCTTGCAAGCACAAGAGCGAGGTTCAATCCCAGGTAGCCATATACAACAATGCTGGGCATAGTTACTCACACCCATCCACAATCAGTACCACATACCACAATGACAGGCATGGTGGTTCACCCCTGTAATCCCAGTACTTGGGAGGCAGAGGTAGGAGGATTGCTGTGAGTTCCTGGCTCGCCTGGGCTACATAGTTGGTTTAGAGCCAGCCTGAACTACAAAGAAAGACCCTGTCTCAAAAAAAAGAAAAAAGAAAAAGAAAAAATAGCTGATTTTTAAATCAATTTATTGAAGATCAAAAAAAAAATCAGTGGCTTGTTGTTGCTAATGAATGAACAGAAAGACTTGGTGTATAAATCTACAGATTCGAGAAAATCCTGAGACTGCAGTGGCAGTGGCCAAAGCCTCCTGGTCATGGCACTATCAGCAGGCAGCTGACCTGTGTGCACATGCAAGGACCACAGAGATACGGTGGAGCTGCTTCCTGTGGGCCCACTGCAGGGGCTCTGCTCTTGGCACCTGTCCTTCCAATCCTTGAGGCAGGGGATTTAGACCTGATGTGTTCTGGCTCCTTCAACTCTTAGCTCCTCCTCTTAGCTCCTCCAAGGAGGTGGGGAAAGTACAGGACCAGACTGGAATCAGACACCAGGAGGGAAAGGGCCAAGGGCAGACAATCATGGAGCAATAAAAGGAGTCCACGGGCATATGAAAATTGCAGAGCAATTATTAATCAGTTTAGGAAGTACAAGTATTGATTGGTTCCCAGCTGGCCTGGCCCATCTTTGGGCTCCTCTCAGAATTTATTCTCTTGTGCCCTCTGGTGGCCTCCGAGCCACATTACCAGGTTCTGTAAAGCCTCAGATCCTTGTTTCCGCAGGTCATTTCTAAAATACAACCATCTATAGAAGGGTAGAGATCAATCTCTCTTATATGCTCTTGGAATGGGATTTTAAGATTCACCAAGATACTCTTGATTACATTATGTAACAGTCCTGTTAATGCTGTCTTGGTAGTATCTGAGATCACTGATCTTGCACAAATTCTTTAAACTTCACAAAACACTGGGTAAGAGGCTGAGGTGAGTTCGAGGTCACCTTGGGCTACTACATAGGCTACATACTGAGTTGGAGGCCAGCATGTATTATATAGCAAGACCCTGTCTTAAAACACTGACAAACTCCATTAAGCATGAAAGTCCACAGAACTATAAACAAAGTTATTCTGAACAATCCCTATCGTTATATATATTTATTGTGCAATAGTTGGGTCACTTACAAGTTCCCTCTGTAGAGCGGCTCCAGGGTGAGAACCTTGGGAGAACATATGGATGGAATGTGTGACATGGGTGAAAAAGAAAAGGGAAGGAAGGTGACCAGGATGAAGACATTCTTCATATCGACCTAAGGAGGACCCACGTGTAATGAAAAGGGAAAAGAGGAACTAGCTAGGACTTCATGGGCCTCAACGACTATCCATGGCTGTTAGTGACCAAGACCTGTGGCTGGAAGTGATTCCTGATATTTGAGGACATGAAAATAGTATCAGGCTTTTCCCGAGGCAAAGGAACTGCCACAGACAGTGCTCTGTTTGAGTATGTATGACGTCAAGGCTGTCTTAGTCCTTTCTCATTGCTGAGACAAAAGATCCAATATCTAAAGTTAAAAGAGGAAAAGTTTACTGTGGTTTACAGTTTATATGGGTTTTAGCCCACAGTTGGCTGATCCCAAAGCAGAACAGCCTGGCAGAGCAGCAATAGCTCATGGTGTGGCAGGCAGAAGCACTAAGCAGCCAGCCAGCCTTTCTCTCTTATCCCGTCCAGGTTACCAGCCTTTTGGGTTATGCCACCCAGAACTATGCTAATTTCAATCAGTTGAAAAAAAAATTTTTTTTGAGACAGAGTCTCACTTTGTGGTTCAGGCTGGCCCTGAGCTCAGCCTCAAACTCACATCACAGCAATCCTCCTTCCACTGCCTCCTGAGTGCTGGGATTACAGGCATGAGCCACCATGCCTGGCACTGTTTAACGTGGTACTGATTTCTGATGGCATGTCACCATGTTCAGCATTGTTGCATATGGTCACCGAGGATTGAACCCCGGTCTTTGCACTTGCAAGGCAGGCAAACCTCTGAGCTCAATCCCAGGCTCAGTACCACACATTCTTAATCCCAGCACCACATGCCCTAGATCTGCCCAGGTCCAAAAAGCCCCACCTATGAGCACATGAGGCTTTGATGGGACATCTAGATATAAGCCATAACATACATGCATTAAAACATTGAATTGTACCTCATAAATATGTTTGAGTACTGTATATCAGTCAAAAATTTGTAAAAAAAAAAAATATATATATATATATGTAATGTGAGTCATCATATATCTATTGAAAGAATCAAATCTGAAATCATCATCCTCTCCCATAAAGGCCTACCCGGTTCTATTTGTCCTGCTGCTGACCCTCTTCCCATTTCTCTCTTTTTGTATTTTGTTCCCTCTATCTCTTGGTTTTTGTTTTATTTTTGTTAGTTTTTTGTGACAAGGTCTTGCTGTGCAGTACAAGATGGCCTTAAATTCATGTCAGTCCTGCTGCCTCAGCCTTCTGAGTGCTAGAAATATTGGCATACACCACCATGCCTAGCTAGTTCTTCCTGTTTCTCCTCTCCCACAACACGTAATCCCCACTCCACCCCTTGTTTGCCCTGTCAAAGAAAGCAAGTTGTTGGGGCCTGACTGCAGCCCAGGGACCATGTGTTGCTGACGGGTCGTCCTGTGCAACTGAACTCACACAGGCGAGTCTACAGAAGCCACTGTACTCTATTGAAGAGTGTGTGTGTGTGTGTGTGTGTGTGTGTGTGTGTGTGTGTGTGTGTGTGTACAGGTGTAGGTATATACCTGTGTATGTATGGGTGTGTGTATATATGTGTGTATGTGTGTATGGGTGTGTGTGTATGTGTGTATATGTGTGTATGTGTGTGTATGAATATGGGTGTGTGTGTGTGTGTGTGTGTGTGTGTGTACGGGTGTAGGTATATACCTGGGTATGTATGGGTGTGTGTGTATATGTGTGTGTATGTGTGTGTGTATGTGTGTATGGGTGTGTGTGTATGTGTATGGGTGTGTGTGTATGTGGTATCAGGGTCGATCTTGGGCCCTTGTGCTTCCAAGATAGGCACAGTACCACTTGAGCTAAATTCCTAACCTGAAGAACATGTCTAACAGTCACACTAAGGAGACCCTGGAAATAATGGGAAAAAAATCAGGAAAAAGCACAAACTGGTGGACAGATTTATAAATAAAAACAAGTTTACATTTACGTAACTAAGACTCTAAGTGAGGGACAAATTGAGGAAGAGAGTGAAGACACTAGTCTGCGTTAGGAGGCAGAGCAGTGGACACAACAATGCTCACGCCAGACCAACCCAAGTATAGCTCCAAGCTGAAGTTTCTGTGAAGTGTCAGTGGGCAGGGCGTGGTCCTCCTCCCCACTGGCGCAGGAGCCACTAGAAACTCAAGATACCCGGTGTGGTAGCACATGCTCATAATCCTAGCACTCAGAGGCTGAGGCAGGAAGATCACCAGGAGCTCAAGGCCAGCCTAGAGAAAGAAACTGTCCCCACAGAGGGAGTGGCAGGGCTGAAGGACTTGAAGGCCCTCCTGGCGGCCCACGGACAGGATCCCTTCCCCATTCCCCTGCCTCTGGTCCCCTCTTGCTCCTTGATTAATGCCCTCTGCTTCCCATCCTCTTCTATTTATCTCTTTTCCTACCATGAAATTAATTACTTTTCTGTTTTTTGGAAACTCTCGTTCATGGTACATTGCTTCCACATAAGAGAAAACAACTCTTAAATCACTCCTCTGAATCTCTGTATTATGTCCATAGATGTCTAGCTCCATGTCATTCATATCCATAGAACTGGCAATATAAAACTAAGTTCTGGGGCTGGGGATTTAGCTCAGTGGTTCCAACACCTGCCTTGCAAGCACAAGGTCCCTAGCTTGATCTCCGGTAACCACATACAACAGTGCCGGGCGTGGTGGCTCATGCTTGTAATCCCAGCACTTGGGAGGCAGAGGCAGGAGGACTGCTGTGAGTTCAAGGCTGAGTTCAGGACCAGCCTGATCTGCAAAGTGAGATTTTGTCTAAAACACAAAACAAAATAAAAAACTAAGTTCTGTACTTTGTAGCTTGTTGAGTTTTGTTTTGTTTGTTTTAGATAGGGTCTTACTATGTAGTCAGGCTGGCCTGCAGCTCATTGTATAGTCCAGGCTGGCCTGAAACTCAGCAATCCTCCTGCCTCAGGCTGCAATTACAGATGTGAGCCACCATGCCCAGCTGTTTAGTGAATTTTAATATTACTTTGATAATGCATTATTTGTCCAGGTTTTAGAGGATAAGTGTGATGAGAGGAATTGGTCAGTTTGGGTTGTATTGCCCCTATGAAAGCAGAAAAACATTTTTAAAAATAGCAAACCTCCCCAGGCTACTACATAATCATTGTAATAAGTATATTCTACATAAGTTGTTTAGTAGTGACTTCAAAGATTCTTTCTTTTTCTCTTTTTTGTTTCTTCCATTCTTTTTCTTTCATTCTTTCTCTCTCTCTTTATTTCTCTCTTTCTGTCTTTCCAGTACTGGGACTCAAACTCAGGACCTTTTGCTTGCCAAGAAAGCATGATGCCACTGTGCTACATTCTCGGCCCACAAGCTTTCAATATGTAGCTACTTTTATATTCATAATGAAAGGAGACTTAAGGTCACCTTAAAACTAACTTTCATTTAATCACAGACATAAAAATTAGATTCAGAGGGCCAGGTATTTAGCTCAGTGGTTCCGGTGTCTGCCTGGCAAGTGCAAGGCCCTGAGTTTGATCCCTGGTACCACATACCACAATGTGGGACATGGTGGCTTATGCCTGTAATCCCAGTGCTCAGGAGGCAGAGGCAGGAGGATTGCTGAGAGTTCGAGGGTAGCTTGGGCTACATAGTGAGTTCAGGGCCAGCCTGAACTACAAAATGAGGCCCTGTTTAAAAAAAAAAAAAATTAGATTCAGAAACTTAAACAAAAGATCAGTCATAATTTCTAAATTTAAACGAAGAGTCTCTGAATGAAACTTTTTCAAAGGGCCAAATTAGCTGTCAAAAACTAGAAAATGCTTTTAAGGTGATGTTTTAGGGGGGGAAAGTGATTTTTCTGAAATAAACACTAAATATATATGAGTATAAAAATAAAAGTGGCTCATTATTTCCCTCATTAACACCACATCAGTGACAGTTTCCCAAGGTAGATTTTGAAATTCTTCACATTCGGAAAATCTGGTCCTTCTTTGCTACAATGAAATTTTGGCCTAATTATATATATAATAAATTATAAATTAATTAAATTATATATAATAATTATAATTGTAAATTATATATTACATAATAATATATATACAGATATAGATGTATAGATAGAGAGAGAGAAAATACTGGGAATTGAACCCAAGGCCTTCACATTCCAAATCCTTTTTGATGTATTTATCTTTTTATTTTGAGAGAGGACCACATTAAATAGCTAAGTTTCTCAGGTTGGGCTTAAGCTTGCAGTTATCCTGGCCCAGCCTCCCAAACTGCTGGTACAGGTGGGCAGCATCATGCCTGGCTAAAAGTTGGTTCCTTAAACATTATGCTTAGTATCACTGTGTTTACTCAATCTTCACAGAAGCACTCAGGGAATTAGAATATCACATAGTTCAAGACCAACCTGAACTACATAGTGAGGTCTTTCTCAAAATAAGTTTATTCCCAATACTGCAATACATACATATACACATATAAGCATACATACATACATACATACATACATACATACATACATATATAAAATAGGAATGGTGATGTAGTCCAAGGTGAATGTCCTGAGATAAATCACCAATATTGAAGCAGGAGCAGGAAGAAGAAAAGGGGAAGAAGAAGAAGAGACAGGGGAGGAGGAGAAGAGAGATCAGAGGGAAGAGGAGAGAGAGGAAAGGGGAGAAGAAAGAGGATGAGGAGAAGGCGACGAGGGAAAAGAAGGGGAAAGCAAAGGAGGAAATAAGATCTGAAAAGTCTGTCCAGAGAATTTCACTGGGAAAAGGAAAGAAATCCTTTTGAAAACAAGAAGGAACAAAGTTTTCCTCCTCCATCTAGTTACCTTCCAAAGGGCCTTAGCAATAAGAGGGATCACAAGGCAAGGCATTCTAGGCATATAATGATTACCAGGACAACTGGATAAGTGGGAGGGTCCTTTGCACAGGAAGCAACAGAGATGCTTCTTAAACTGCACAGTGAAAAAGGTGGGCCAGAAGACCTCCCCAGACTCCTGGTGAGACACTGTCAGGTCTTTGAATTACAGGCATAACGGTGTGGCGTGATAGATGGGGTGCTATGTCTTCCCTGTCATTCTCGGTCCTCATCCCTGTTCGCTATCTTGTCACTGCAAAGCTTAGAAATCATCCCAGTTTTGAGAGGAAACGTTGCTCCTTAGATTAAACTCAAATTTACATTATGATGAATGTTATCATTGTGTATGTCTAAAATGTACCAACAAATGTTTCACTTCAAAAAAACACAGCACAAGGTGAAACCTTTAAATGAGGTATGGGGCAGGCCTGGGGAGCACAGCCCCAGAGTGGAGCTGGGCCCTCTGTCTAGACATCCCTCCGAAGCCTCATGCAGTCATAGGTGGGACTTTTTGGAGGCGGCTGGGTCTAAGTTTGTGCTGCTGGGGTCAAGGAGGTGATAGTGGAATTGATTCATGGTGTGATGCTAGGATTAAGGGTATGAATGCTACCTGCCTTCATGGGTAGCCTGGATAAGATATAAAGGATAGAAACAGCTGGGGTTGGTTCCCAGGGGAATTCTTTCCAAGTTTTTGGTGTCCTTAACAAAGAACTGGACAAAACATACAGCTAGCAGGGGTGTTTACTGAAGAAAGAAAGAAGTAAGCGCTATAAGGCAAGCGTGACCAGTAGACCCACAGCTGTCTCAAGGATAAGGGAAAAGAAACCTTTGCATCTAACTTCCTGGACTGAGGCCAGGGATGTAGTTCAGCAGTGCAGTACCTGCCTGACAAGCATAAGGCCTTGAGTTTAATTCCTGGTACCAAAAAAAAAAAAATCCCTGGATTGGCTTCTCACTCATTCAAATAAGACATTGAGACAGTAGTTCTACCCAAACCTCCCTTGGCCTGGTGCCAGATTTAAACTGCTTTATCAAAAAACTGACTTGAGGGCCGGGGATTTAGCTCAGTGGTTCTGGCATGTGCCTGCCAAGTGCAAGGTCCCGAGTTCCCAAGTTCCATCCCCAATAATCACATGCGACAATGTGGGGCATGGTGGCTCATGCCTGTAATCCCTGCTCTCAGGAGGCAAAGTAGGAGGATTTCTGTGAATTCCAGGCTCGCCTGGGCTACAGATTGAGCTCAGAGTCAGCCCGAACTACAAAAGCAAGACTTCGTCTCAAAAAAAAAGATCACTTGGCTTCCCACCAGATCTAAATAAAGAATTGAAAAGAGCACTTTTCTAACTGGTGCCATGTACACTGCTCAGGAACGATGCACTCATTTGGGGAGGGGTCGGAAAAATAATCCATTTCATCCTTTTCTTTTTCCATACCAGGAATAGAATTCAGGCAGGCACAATGACACTGAACTCCATGCAAAACCTTGAAAAATAATCCATTTAATTGACTTTTTTTTTAAGACAGGATCTCACTATGTATATAGCCCCAGCGATCTGATTCTCCTGCTCCAGCTGAGATTATAAGCATGTGCTACCACACCAGGAAAATAGTTATTTTGGATCCTGTGTTCTGTGCATGTCTTCTGAGTTTTCATGATTCTGAGATATTCTGCTCAGCTGTTTGTTCCTCTTGCCCACCTCTAATCTCTTACCTTGCAGCCACTTCCCAAAAGCCCTATCTCTGAACACTACTGCCTTGGGACCTAGCCCAGAACACATGAGCCTTGGAAGACAAACGATCCAAGCAACAGACACAGATACAGGTTCACAGATGAGCTGCCTTTTCTGGACTTCAGTTTTCTTCTTATCTGTAATATGAAACAGTCAGACTTGTCAACAGTGGCCCCAGGCAGCACTTCCCAGACATCTCTTGGGCGGGAGACTGCCTGCATCTCTGTGAGGGAGTCTCTGAGGGTTAGCAACTAGGGACCTTGCCTCTGCCGTGTCATCCATGTTGGCTCCTTGTCTGTTGTCCATGTAGGGTTTTCAAGGGCCAGAGAAAACTATCCCACCTGGGCTGGGGATATAGCTCAGTGGTTCCAGCACCTGTCTTGCAAGTGCAAGGGCCCATTTCAATCCCTGGGAACCATATACAATACTGGGACTCACGCCCAGCAGCAATCAGTACCACATACCACAGTGGTGGCTCATGCCTGTTATCCCAGTACTCAGGAGGCAGAGGCAGGAGGATTGCTGTGATGTGAGTTTGAGGCTGAGCTCAAGGCCAGCCTGAACTACAAAGTGAGACCCTGTCTCAAAAAAAGAAAGAAAACTACCCCCCCTCAAAGTCAGATCTCCTTCTGGGAAAGTCTACTGCAAATCACAGATCAGTGGGAGGTATAAGAGCCCAGTCCCTCTCTCAAATTGGGACAACTCTGAAGGACACTCAGCTCGAGCATTGTAAGGTGGGTCTGGGTTGAAAGCCTTCACCAGGCTGTGACACAGCTTGCATTATCCCCCTCCAACCTTTTATTTTCCTTTGAGACAGGATTTCCCTTTGTAGTTCAGGCTGACCCTGAACTTACTCTGTAGCCCACGCCAGCCTGAAACTCCCAGAAATCCTCCTGCCTGTGCCTCCTGAGTGCTGAGATTACAGGCATGAGCCACTATGCCCAGCACTGTGGTATGTGGTTACTGAGGATTGAACTAGGGACCTTGCCTTTGCCAGGCAGACACCGGAACCACTGAGCTAAATCCCTGGCCCTACATTGTCCTCTCTATTATTATTATTGTTGTTGTTATTATTATTATTATTCTGCATTATCCTCTTGATGCAGAGAAGCAAGCTTAACTCTCCACCTGCTAGATACCTGAAATGCAAGTTCATGTTCTCTAAATTCGAAGAATGATTTCTAGGAACAATGGAGGCTAACAGTAGGAAAAGCTTATTGAGAAAGAGAGCTTCTGCCTAAGAGGGTCAGAAGGCGGACTGGAAAGTGGGTAACCCAGGATCCCTTCTCCCAGGGGATGCTTATGGAGCAAAACCATGAGATGAGGTGGGTTCAAAGTGAGACAAAACTGTAGTCAACCAATAACATTGCAAGTACAGTCATTTAGGTAATATTGATTGAATGAGGATACAATGGGAAAGCAAGTCACGCAGCAAGCATACAAGGATTTATAGTTGGGGATCTTTCCCAGAGGGATGGGTCAAAAGACTGGCCGTCCACCCAGGTGAAACCTACTTAGACTATCAATCATTGCTATTTATCCTACATGGGTGTGGTAGTCTTTCTCCTTCCGAAATGTTGACCTTCAGTGAAAGTCTCTTAAGTGTCATCCATGTTGGCTCCTTGTCTGTTGTCCATGTAGGGTTTTCAAGGGCCAGTCCTATCTAACTGCCTGCAAGATATCTAACTAGCTTACCTACTACAACACTCTCTTCAATCCTGCCTCTCAACCCTGCCCCCTCCACAGCATGGAATCGGTGGGTATTAACCTCTGTCTCAGACTCTGCTTCCAGGAGTGCTGAGGTTGCAACATCTGTCTCATCCAGTTGTGAGCTTTCATAAACTGGTACTGGTAGCCAAAATCCAAACTTCCCTGCTCCTCAATCTAAACCATCTGATTCAAGATGCAGCCAGGAGAAACCTGAACCATACATGCAGTAGCTCCTTCATCAAATGAGTATTTCATTTCGGGGAAAGAGGAAGGAAGGGATGGAAGGAGAGAGAGAAAAGAAAAAGCTGGGCATGGAGGTGCAATCTCACAATCCCAGAACCCTGGGAGGCTGAGACAGGAGGTCTACAAGTTCCAACCCTGCCTAGGCAACTTAGCAAGACCTGTCCCAAACTCAAAAATAAAAAGGGCTGAAGGTGTATCTCAGTGCTACATACCAAAATAAAACAAAAATTACTACTAAAGACAGAAGCAGAGAGAGAGAAAGTGTTTCTACTTTGCAGCCACTGCATCAGGCACTCCACATGGGCTCTGGGTATTTGGGTTAGGTTGCAGCAGACTTCAGTCTTGGATCTACCCCAAATAACTCTGCTCTGTGGCCCCTCTGGATGATTCTGCAATCTTCCTCAGTTAGGTCCTCTAGAGTCCCTTTCCCATGACCAAATGAAGTCTGACACGCATGTACACGCCCACCTCTTTGTTCCAGTATCAACAACCTCCCCAAGCCCTTGGTGGGATCACTGTGTGTTCCATGCTTTATGCTGAAGCAGAATCCACCCCTACCGCCACTTAAAAAACTTCTTCTGCATGTTATATTTTGGCCTATTCAGGATTTCTCTCTCCACCACAGCATGCTGAGTATAATGCACTCACAGAGTAAGAGATAATTCCACAACAGGACACATAGCAGATATTAAAAAATGGAAGTTTATTCATGTGCATGGACTTCACCTTCTAGCAAAGTGAAGTGACAAATTAAACGTGGGAAGGGTTTTTAAAGAAGAACCTGGTGGTCACATCATTATCTTTGCAGACCACAGCTGCAAGGTCAAAGGTCTAGTTATCATCTTCTTGGCTGTGCAGGCAAGGTTGCACAAGGGAAGTCTACAGTTAGTCAGGTAAAAGGCCAATTCTTAAGGCTTTCTTTGTCCAGGGGCAGGGGGTAACATAATATGGAGAATTCTGGTTATGTGGATCTCACACTGAGCTGGTACACTATGAACTGATAATGCCAAAGATCACTGGTAGCTGAGACTAGTAATGCCAAAGGCATCTAGCAATCAGAGAAGTGCAGAGAGCAACTAAGGAATCTTAAGAGCTGCTGTCTGCAGTGGGCAGGAGAGTTCTCAAGGCCTCCCACCGGCTGCGAGCTCTGAATGGCAAGAAAGGCCACTAACACTAAAGGAGCCAATAGCCACTGGCTCCTAAACTCTAAAAGAACTATACTTTGCCAGCTCATAATTTCTATACCAATTAAGCAAGAACCCTCAGCCAATTGACAATGTTTTAGATGCCTGGATAGGGATCTACCATTTAGAAGGCTCTGAAAAAAAAGAGCAGACAGTGATAACAGTTTTTTGTTTTTTTTTTTTTAAGGTTTTTTTGAGACAGGGTCTCACTTTGTGGTTCAGGCTGGCCCTGAGCTCAGCCTCAAACTCACGTCACAGCAATCCTCCTGCCTCTGCCTCCCGAGTGCTGGGATTACAGGTGTGAGCCACCACGCCCGGCACTGGTATGTGGTACTGGTTGCCGCTGGGGTGAGTCTCCACACCCAGTATT
>PVIR01005121.1:0-22996 GCA_004026965.1 Petromus typicus | reverse complement strand
ATAACAGTTTTAAGTGGCTCCAAAATTGGCCCACATTTGATTTCCATCTTCAAGCTGCTAAGAATCCTTGTTACCTGGTGGCAATGACAGTCCTAGAAAACTCATGCACCCACTCAGCTCAAAGTATTAAAGAGTCACATTAGCAGTTAGAAGAGGGGCAGTGTCAAAGGTTTAACCCAGGATCTTTGCATTGAACTACATTCACAAGCCCTTTCTTTTATTTTGGGACAGAGTCTCACTAATTTGCTAAATTGCCCAAGCTAGGCTTACATTTATGATCCTCCTATTGTTGCCAGATATTGTAGTGACCAGTGATCTTTTCCAGACTCTTAGTGTCCTGTTCAAAGAATCAGAGAACAAATGAAATATAAATGCAGATGAAATATAAATGTAAAAGCTTATCACTTATTAGGAGTACAAAAGGAAGAAAAGAAGTGCTCCAAGGAAGTGCTCTAAAGAAAAGAAAGAGAAGGCTGGGGATTTAGCTCAGTGGTTCCTATGCCTGTCTCACAAGCGCAAGGGTCCTGGTTCGATCCCCAGAAACCACATATAATACTAGGTGTGGAGACACACGCCCAGCAGCAATCAGTACCACATACCACAGTACCAGGTGTGGTGGCTCACACTTGTAATCCCAGCACTTGGGAGGTAGAGGCAGGAGGATTGCTGTGGTGTGAGTTTGGGGCTGAGCTCAGGGCCAGTCTGAACTACAAAAGTGCGACCCTGTCTCAAAAAAAAAGAAAGAGAAAATACATCCCTCAAGCAGGACAGGCCCCTGCAAGAGCAAGAGAACAACAGCCACATGGCAAAGGCCACTGTTGTTACATCCTCCTGATGTCAGGCCTGGGCTGTCCCAGGCAGGACTCTGCACCTGTGTCACAGCCTAAGATGGTGTCAGATAGATATACACATACATATGTCTCAATCTCCGGGACACAAAACTCCAAGACTCTGTAACTTCCTAAGTAATTAGAGTGCGAAAGGACTGTCTTCTGTTATTAATAACAAGTCCCTTCAGACCACACCTGAGTTTATGGTAATGAGATAGCTTCGGGAATGCCCTTGGGTGAGCCCTGGCTGCTGGGGGATTCAGTTAGGAGTCTGTCACTGTCTGCCCCATCCACCAACCTTAAAATGGAAGAGGGCCTGGACACTGAGTTCAATCACCAATGCCAATGATTTAGTTAACCATGCCTGTGTAAAGAAGCCTCCATAGGGCCAGGGAGTTAGCTCAGGGGTTCTTATGCCTGCCTAGTGGTTACTCTATCCTGGTAACCACATACAACAATGCTGGGCGTGGTGACTCACGCCCACCTGCCATGGGTATCATATACCCAAGTGCCGGTTGTGGTGGCTCAGGCCTGTAACTCCAGCACTCAGGAGGCAAAGGTGGAGGGACTGCTGTGAGTTCGAAGCTCATCTGGGCTACATAGTGCGCTCAGGGCCAGCCTGAACTACACAAAGAGATCCTGTCTCAAAAAAGAAAAAAAAAGGCCTCTATTAAAAACACAAAAAGTTGGGCAAGGGGATGTGGTTCAGTGATGCCGCTGCTTGGCTGGCAAGCCTTAGGTCCTGAGTTTGATCCCAGGTACCACAAAAATTAAAACAAAACAAACACAAAAAAGCTTCTGGGCTGGTGGTGAACATTGAAGGGGCAGGGTTAGCTTAACGTTTGAAAATCAATTACAGTATAGCTAGATATGGCGACACATGTGTATAATCCCAGCTTCTTAGGAGGCTGAGGCAGGGGCCTGAGGCATGAGGATGGCAAATTGGAGACCAGCCCAGGCAACTTTGTGAGACCCTGTCTCAAAATAAAATTTAAAAGAGGGTTAAGGATGTAACTTTTTGATGAAGTGCTTGCCTAGCATGTGCTAGACTCTGGGTTCAACCTAGCACAGCAAAAAATAAGTAAATAATTTTTAAGAATAATATTTAATTTATTAATTAATATTTATTTCTATTTATCAAAACAAAATGTGGTTTTTTACCTTGTGGACAATGTAATATTGTAATATGTGACTTTGTCCTAGAATTACAACCTGTTCTTGACTGAGTGATACTTGAAACCCTTAAGTATTTCCGGATATGAAAAAAGGAAAATTTAGAGACAGTTCCTTAGACGAAACTTACTTTGTAGATCGTTTTAAGACATACTCCACACTCCCTGGATTCTTCCCTCCTCCCTCTCCTTAGATCTCGTTTCTTTGCCTTAAAATATCGCGAGAGGTCGAATCCTCCTGAACTCTCCCAGAAGCCTCTGTTCTTCCTCTTCCTGTAAGCGGCCTGAGGTGAGTGGCGTGCTTGTATCTGTCTGTCTGTTTAATCATTCCGTCATCTCTGCCATCCTGGCCATATGGGCCGCGGCATCAAGTCTACCGGGAGGGAAATTGTTAGTTCTTCGATTCTTCGTTTGAAGAGATGTCCCCTTGTGCGGAGAGAGGTGGCCGAGCGCCCGGCTTCTTGTGCAGAGGCCGGGATCTTCCGCTGATGTGGTCCGGGTTAGCCTGTGGTCTGTTTAGCCTCCGACTGTGGAGGTCCAGTGTCTTAACAGTGAGTAGTGAACGAATAGTGGAACGTTTGCGGCCTTGAAGCGCAGAAATTTTGAGCCAGTAAACTTAGGTCGAGGCTTTGCCCATTTTGCCATAAGTGCTGTACACCAGATGGCTCGTGGCGTGGGTAGTGGGCCAAAAGTCTGTGAAAACAACGTTACTATGAAACTGCGTGAGTGAAGAAGGCTTCTCTACAGAAGGAGGGAAGTTGGCCTTGGATTTTTGCCTTGCACAAGCGTCATGTTAAAGCTTGAAAGACCTACTGAGGCCCATGACACTAGTAATCAGTGTTATGGTTAATGTAGGAACATCCAGAGGGAAAAGAATAGCGCTGGCTAGGTTAGAGGACGGCTGCGATGATGGCATTTCTTAGGACACCTTTGGATTAAAAATGAAAACAACTACACTCTGAGCAGCCGTGGTGTCGGTTCTTAATTAAATTGCATTCGCTGCAATATGTGTTACTGACTGAAAAGTGGTGTCTTCAGGTGCCCTGTGAAAATGGTTCGCTACTCTCTTGACCCAGAAAACCCCACAAAATGTAAGTAAAACATAACTATCTTAACTATTTTGAGGTGAATGTACTAATAAACACAAAATGAACAAAAATCTTTTTATTTTTTAGCATGCAAATCAAGAGGCTCAAATCTTCGTGTTCACTTTAAGGTATGGCAATGGTGGCTAAGATCTAAAGTTTTACATATCTAGTAGCTTTTACATTAAAAAGATAGCTGCGGTGATGTCTTTCTTAGGACACCTTTGGATTTACCTTGAAAATTAGTAAATTCTGAGCAACTACTTTTTATTTAGAAATTAATTATCAAGACATAATGAATGCTTTGCTTAAGAATTTAAGGAAGTAAAACTACCAGAGAATGACTGAAAGCAGTGTGTAGGGCAAGGTGGGACACAAAATTATGAATAAGAGAGGATGGAATTTAAACATTTTACTGTGAATAAATTGAAGGTTGGGTTTAATACTTCTTAGCTTCAAAGTCTTACGGGCTCACACTTTGCTGTAAAAATTAATGCTTTGACTGAAACTCTATTAATATTTAGAACACCCGTGAAACTGCCCAGGCCATTAAAGGTATGCATATCCGAAAGGCCACCAAGTACCTGAAGGATGTCACATTAAAGAAGCAATGTGTGCCATTTAGACGTTACAACGGTGGAGTTGGTAGGTGCGCCCAGGTGAGAATTGTTAGCTGATATTTGAAAAGACAGGAGAATGGGTGGAACAGTGGCTAAGGATCTGCCCTTATTGGGTGCTTGCTGGTTGCTGTGATGACGATCTTAGGACACCTTTGGATTAACCGTGAAATAAAATGTATTCTGAGCAACCATGATGTTGCACAAAATAAATGATCTTGATTCTAATGTTAATTTAAACCAAGAAAAATGTCTAATCGTATTATTTTCTTTCAGGCCAAACAGTGGGGCTGGACACAGGGTCGGTGGCCAAAAAAAAGTGCTGAGTTTTTGCTGCACATGCTGAAGAATGCAGAGAGTAATGCTGAACTTAAGGTACCCAAATACTTAACATTGCTATATATTTGCAGTCCAGATGATGGTTTCCCTTTATATCCTTTGTTGTCTTGATTCTCAGTAGTAATCACATGCCAAAATTTTGTCTGAGTCTCTTCATAAATCACCTTGATCTTCTGTCCTTTGCTTTGTAAGACATTTTTCCTAGGCTGTAGTTAGTGGGAGGGCATTTGGCCCACCAGTATAGAGACAACACCTTGTATTCCCCCCCACCAAATGCCTGTATCCTTTGCTGTGGATCTTTTTAGTAATAATGGTTGTCAAAGTGATTGCCTTATTGGTGGTTAGTGTGGTTGCTTACTTTTGTAAGGAAGAGAAGTGTTAAATTTTAGATAAAGTTGACAGTGTGAGTTTCTCTAGTATCCATTACCCTTCTGATCTGAGAATCTGGTTCAGAGCTGGAATTAGGTATTGTCAGGGCTTAGAAGTTGGCGTTCCTTTATCCTATATTTTCACCACTGATGAATTTTATGATCATTTGGTTGAAAACATACGTAGCCTGGCATGGTGACACATAGCTACAATCACTAAAGCAGGAGGGTTGTGAATTCAAAGCCAGCTTGTAACATAGTGAGACCCTGTCTCAAAACATGTGCTTAAAGCTTGGTGTGGTGGAACACACCTGTAATCATCACCTCTTACACTGAAGCCAGCACACTGCAAATTTGAGATCAGCCTGGGTAAAAAGGCAAGACCATCTCAAAATTAAAAGGGCCAGGGATGCATGTAGCTCAGTGCTAAAAGCATGTGTAAGGTCCTGAATTCAGTCCTTAATCCTGCAGTGAAAACTTGGTCTTTTTCAGACATGGGCTCTTGTAGAATTCAGGCTGTCCTTGAACTCATTATGTATGGGCTGGAACTAGGGGATCTTTTCTGTCAGCCTTCTGAGTGCTAGGGTTATAGGCATTGCATTGCCATGCCCAGCTTTCCAAAAAAACACATTCAGTGCTATAAATTCATTGGTAACTTAGGTCCCAATTTTATTAAAATGGTGTCTTGGGGATGGTTGGGAATCTGTGCCCCAGTGGTATACTTTGTGGTGGTAGATACTGCCTGATCCTTCTCTTTTCTACTCAGGGTTTAGATGTAGATTCTCTGGTCATTGAACATATCCAGGTGAACAAGGCACCCAAGATGCGCCGCCGTACATACAGAGCTCATGGCCGGATTAACCCGTACATGAGCTCCCCCTGCCACATTGAGATGATCCTTACCGAAAAGGAACAAATTGTCCCTAAACCAGAAGAAGAAGTTGCACAGAAGAAAAAGGTAAATAATTTCGTGCCCCAGTTTTGTTTGTTTGAACTAGAAAGGTCTGTGGTTGCTGTGATGACTATCTTAGGACACCTTTGGAATCACCATGAAAGGAAACTGTTCTGAGCAACGGTTTTACCCACTGTTTTTATTTTTAGATTGCCTTTTATTTCTAGATTGCCTTGGCTATGGCAAACTTTTATTTATTTGTTTGTGTGATACCTGGGATGGAACTCAGGACCTTGTGCTTGCCAGCAGGCATAGTACCACTGAGCTACATCCCTGGCCCTACGTCAAATACTTTCAAAGTGCTAGTGAGGTTATATTTTGCCAATGATTGTGTTCAGTTCTTAAAGCCAAAAAAGAACCTAGGAATTAGGCTACAGTTTTCTCTCAATCAACCTCTGTTAATGTTATCCTCTCCTTGCTCTTATAGTCCTTACTAAATAGGCCTTTATTCCTCAGCATGTTGAAGCCCTCTCAAGATTCATTGTGGGTATCTCCTAGAAACTTAATGGTTCTGTTTTTTTTTTTTTCTTTCCCCAGATATCCCAGAAGAAACTGAAGAAACAAAAACTTATGGCACGGGAGTAAATTAAGACATAAAATAAATGCAAATAAAAGTAATGTTAACTTGTCCTTATTGAACATTTTAGATGTCTTTACAAGACAGGTCAGCTGTCTATAATTGTAGCACCAGCATGCCAATTTGTTGTTGACTCTTTGCTTTTTGAGATGGGTTATTGCCTGGCCAGTGATGGATGACAAACATTGCATGCAGAGCTTTGAGTGATATCAGCTCCTCACAGCATACACACTGTACAGTCACCACCATGAATAGCTGACTGAACTGTGCTTTGCTAATAGTCATCTTCAGCCTCCCAATCTGTTGGTCCTTGTTGCATAAATGGAAAACTAATTCTGGCTTAATAGCTTCATGAAGATTTAGAACAGTTAACTCATGTAAAATGCAGTAGGATCTGGTGGAGTGGTGCATGTCTACCATCCTAACACTCCGGAGGCTAGGGCAAGAGGATTGCTAGGAGTTTAAGGGCAGCCTGGACTACAGAGTAAAACCTTGCCTCAAAATCAACAAAAGGCCAGAGCTTTGTCTCAGTGACACTGAGCCCGCCTTGTAAGGCCTCAGTTCAATCTCTGATACTGTTAAAAAAAAAGTTTCATAGGTTAGTACAGTTAGGCATCCTACCACCACAATGTATTACAGAAAATTTTCCTCTTCCCGTAAAGGAAATGTGAAGTAGTTAGATGTTCGGGCCCCAGGACTTGGTACCAAGCTGCTGGATCCCACTAAATTACTTACACAGATCTGCATTCCTACTGAAGTAATATGGATGGTTGAAATCATGCTGGTGTGCATCACACTTGGCTTAGTACCTATATCATGTGGACAAGGTATTGCAGATAGCTGCTGTAAACCTTTAACCCCAGAACTCTAAAAGGCTAGACCCACTGCGAAGACCCCAGGTTGGTCCCCAGAATAGTGGGCTGTGTACAGTTGAAGTGTGAGCTACAAGTTAAACTTGTGCGAGTTGGGGGGGAGGGGGCTGGTTGGTTGAATCCAGGCCCTTTGCATTCAGGTATGTCCCCAGGCTTTTGCAACAAGGTCTAACTGGGCTATTTGACAACTTCCAAAACTAGAGACAACCTAGCTGGCATCCTATGTGCTATAAAGATGCGCTATGCCGCTAAGATACATCCCAGGCTCTTAGATTTAAAGTTGACCCTAAATTCCCAACCTTGAATGAGAAATGGCCAAACTACAACCGTGTCTGCACAAGGCGTGTACAAGCAAGGTGACATTTCCTCGTCCAGTGCTTTTTTTTTTACTTGTATTCGGGGATAAATAAGGTCGTCTTCAGTTTTTCTCAACGGGGCCGAACTACCACTTCCGGGACTCTGCCGGCCGTCTCCACTGGCCCCACCCGGTGTCAATGATCGCCTCGTACGTCGCGTTGACGTAGTGCGCCTTTGTCACCCTGGCGCAGGTGTCCCTGGGCAGCCGCTACTCGCCCCTCCCACCGGAAGTGCGGGGTTTGCTTCCGGGGCTTCGTAATTGCAGCTGACCCAGGCTGCTGTTGGAAGGTTCGCTGTGGTTCGGCCGGCTTGGACTAAGGTCCTCCACGATCCAGCGGCGCTTTCGTGTGGTTTGACGGGCTTCAGCGCGCTGCGGTTACGCAGCCCCAACCGGTGCGCGATTCTTCTAGTTACTAAGCCTTTCGGCGATCTGTGCTCCAAATACACCGCTCCCAGTTTTCAGGTACATCTCAGCCCTGCGCGTACCCTGCCGCCCAGCCTCCCCTGCCCGTGCCGTCAGCTGTTCCCTTACCTTCCACTCTCGGTGCCACCACCCCGCCACTCCGCGTCCCTTTCGTTCTCTGTCCTGACCTGCTGATGTTCGTGTCACTTTTCCTCGGTCATCCTCTCCTTGGTCATCCTCGCTGTCGACCTTCCCGGCCCCCTTCTGTCTTTTCAGTGTTTGATTTACCCTGTATCCATTGGGTGTCTTCGAAGTGGCTTTTTCTTATTCTTGAACTAAATCTAGTGAAAGGAGATTCCTCTGCAGTGGTTTTAATCCATTTTGCTCTCTTTGCTTGGAGAGTAGTTAAAATGATGAGTTTCTTTTTGCCAGCTTCAAGACTTTCCTAGAAAGTTGTCCGTGCTGTAAAGTGAATCGTATATGAGGATTAGGATATAAATACAAATAGCAGAATCAGAAAGTTTTACAAAAGCCTTAATTGTGGCTCAAGTGGCTGGTAGCCTTTGTTTTTGACCGTTTAGAAATCAACTACAAAGGTAAAAATGAGGTTTTTTGATGAACTGTGTTACCAATTTAACTATGCTGATAGAATTTCCATCTATTTCGAAGGAGATTAATTGGTTTTGTAGGTTTAGTAAAGAGAAAAGAATTATGATCATTATGGTTTTTGAAGAAGGCGACAAGAGTTTAGAGCCAGGAACCCAGAAATGGAAATTCTGGTCTTAGCCAACTCTTGTTAACCTCTTTGTAAAGTTGTGATCAACAATTTTTGGACCTTTTTATTTTCCTTTAAAAAATAACAGTGTATAGGGGCCGGGACTTAGTTCAGTAGTAGTTCCAGCACCTGCCTTGCAAGCACAAGGTCTGGAGTTGGATTCCCGGTACCACACACCACAGTGCTGGGTGTGGTGGCTCACGCCTGTTTTTTGCAGCACTGAGGAGGCAGAGGCAGGAGGGTTGATGTGAGTTCAAGGGGAGCCTGGGCTACATAGTGAGTTCAGGGCCAGCCTGAATTACAAAGTGAGACCTGTCTCAAAAAAAAAACCTAAAAAAAAAGTGAAGACACTTGTATTTGAATATAAGCTTTGTATTCACATTACCCAATCCATACTGCATTCCTGAGGTGGGGTACTATCTTGGTGTAACACTTAAAGGAATCAGGGTATTTACTGTCTGATTAATAATTTGCCCAGAAACACCAGGTAAAAAGAAAGAAAACAAGTCTTAAGTCCTGTTCCAGTGGAATCTGCTTAACTACTAAACCATAGTACCTGTAAGAGGGTGCAGCAAATCCTTAACCAGATAACCTCTGAAGTCTCTGTAAATCAGATTCTAAATTTCTATGGCCAGAAATAATCCCTTGAAAGTGATTTTTAAAAATCACTGCTTGCTTGACTTATTTTATATACAGAGATTTTTTTTTTTTTTTAAATTCTTTGAGACAGGGTCTTGCTTTGCAGTTTATGGTGGCCCTGAACTCACTATGTAACCCAGGCTACCCTTGAACTCACAGCAATCCTCCTGCCTCTGCCTCCCAAGTGCTGGGATTACAGTGTGAACCACCATGCCCACCACTGTGGTATGTACTACCAGGGTTCAAACTTAGGACCTTGTCCTTGTGAGGCAGAAGTCAGAACCACTGAGCTAACTGCCCAGCTCTATTTTTGTTTTGTGAGACAGAATCTTACTATACGTAGTTCAGGGTGGTCTGGTAGCCTGAATTCATGATGATCCTTCTGCCTCAGCCCCCCAACTGGGATTACAAGCATGTGCCATCATACCAAGCAGCAGCATTTTCAATACACTCTTAACAAATAATGCTTTAAATTTTTTCATCATTGTAGGTTTGATACCTTAATCTAGGTGAAGTCTTCCCATCACTTGTCTAAGGTGAACTAATTTTTCCTCCATTTATATCAGCAGCCTGGGAGCTCAAGCCTGTAACAATGGTGTGCATTCCTTGCATAGTCATTCCGGTTCTGCTGTGGATCTACAAGAAATTCCTGGAGCCATACATGTACCCTTTGATTTCACCTTTTATTAGTCGTATATGGCCTAAAAAATCTGTACAAGAATCCTGTGATAAAAATAAAAGCCAAGTGGACTGTAAGGTAAGAATTTTCAGGTGCCTTGAAAAAGATAAAGGGGTGGTTCTTTGGTAATATTTGGCTTTTAGAAGGACAAGTTTTTAGAACAGTAAGTTTCAATAATTTGTCTCAATTCAAGTCAGTAACATTTGGCTTAACCAAGGTTTCTGATGAATGCCTTGGTCCCTTGCCTTATGGCCAAAACAAATAAAAGGTTTTTTGAGGATGAATATTTAGACAACTGTATTGTCTTTAGCATTGGTCATGGTTGGCTTCGCCTTTGTGTTCCACTGTGTTTAGCAAAAACTGGAAGCAAAATTGTTCTTTCTTGTTTATTGTTTGTTTTTAAAGAGAATGTCTGTAATAATGAATATATTTTCATAATAATTCTTAAAATGTTTTTCCATTTTAGGGTGCAGACATAAGCGGATTAGCAACAAAAGGGCCAACAGAAGTCTCTAATAAAAAGAAAGACTGATGCCATTTTCCCAAAGGATCTCAAGTGTTTTAAAAATGGACCTGACAATAGGAAGCACTTTCTTTGTAATTATCTCTGACCTTTTTCTCTGTGGCCCAGAATTCAGGATAGACAGTTTAGATATTCACCTGATACTAATTAGGAAATATATAGTATTTAGTTGTATTTAATGACCTCATTCCTAGTTCCTTGTTCATTAAAGTACCTTTTCTAACAATATAAACAAATTGAAGGTTTGTGCAGTAGACACTTTGTTACTAAACCTGTACTTAAAATCCTCAGGCCTGTAGCGTTTGTTCCCATACATTTGAAATTATACCATGAAACATGATAATGTTGTGAAACATAGCAGTATAATTACTGTTCAGCGTAGTGGAGCAGTTTATCCATGAAGATATTAATATTATTTATTGCCCTGAGGAAAATGGAAAAGATGGAAATAGGAAAATTATTTGAAAAATGAAACATCTTTTACATATAGATGTCTGGTATATAAATTCTAACTCTGTTGCATTCCTTCTATTCCTACAAATGTATTAAATATTCAGTTTATCTAGTGGCTCATTCTTTTTAAGTTTTTATTTGAGAGGACAATTTTTCACCATGTCACAACAGTTTCAATAATGTGATGTCTTCTGGATAGTGGTGGGACAGCATTTGGCTTTTTTTCTTTCACAGATACTCCAAAATGGAGTGGTTTCAGCAGCAACTTGACTGAACTGGGTACATGTATACAGCTGGACCTGATCTTTCACTATGGGCTTCCTCATTTCAGTGTAGGGATCTGTAGATATTCAGAGATGATGAGCTGTATCTATATGCCTTGCATATTTTCTCTGTGGAAGGGGGAGATTACAAGGGCCTGAGCTTGGGTCCCTAGTGAAGTCTATTGTTAGATACAAGTCAGTAGGTCTCAACTTGTCCGTCCCAAGCCACTGAGGATAAAGTACTTTAGCAACTAAATCGGGCTGGTTATTTTTTTTTCCTTTTTTTGGTGGTGGTACTGGGATTTGAATCTAGGGCCTTGTGCATAAACAAGTGTTAACACCAGTGAACTATGTCCATAGCTTGAATAGTTTGTTTTTATGGTATAAAAACTATATTATTAAAATGGACCTTTGTAGTAAAACAAGAACATTTTAAATGACAGGTTATTTTATTTTATTCTTTTCTTCCCAAACCAGTTTTTAAACTATTGGGTTTTTTTGTGTAGTCCTCTAGCAGTTTATTTAAAAATGTTTTTATTGAGTATACATATAACTTGTTTAATATAATGTCCTTAGTCCCCTAATGCTTTACTCATTGAGATGTTGCTTTTGATATTATCTCCATATTTCAAGCTGTACAGTGATGCCTCAGTTCATGAACTTTCGTTCCCCAGTACTGGAAAAGATGGCTATGGGTGTGTTCATCACCAAACACAAACATTTTTTTCCAGACACTTCTGTTCATGAACCAAGGTGTTACTGTATATATGTATGTGTATACAGTATATGTATGTATTTTTTCAAACTGATCTCACAGTGTAGCTCATGTTGGTCTTGAACTCATGATCCTCTTGCTTAGCCTCTGAGCGTAGATTACAGACATGCCTCTATGCCAGGTCTATTCTGCTGTTTAACTTCCGTTAGCACATATTTAAGGTCATTGCATTCACTGAGGGGAATAGCTGCACATACATAACACATCTAAATTGTTTTTACTTACCCTTCCCGATCCCACTCCACTTCTACCTTTTCTAGATTCCCTCTTCATCTGCAAAGGACCTGTCTCCCCATTTATATTGCTGTTTTACACGATTGACTCTGTCATGTTTGGTGCAGCTGTCTTATGCTTCTTCTGTCATTTACATCCTCACTGTATCTTTCTTTTTTGGATTAGAGTGGGGGGTCCTGGGAATTGAACCCTGAGCCTTGTACATGCTAAGCATGTACTTTACCACTGAGCTATACTCTACGACTCCTATGCTTTTATCAATTTTCTAAAAGTCATTAATCATTGTTTATATTATGACGATGCCTAATGTGTTTCTTTGTCCCTCTGAATCTCCACTGTCTCTGTCCTGCTTTTCTGCCCCAGAAAGCTGTACAGGTTAAGTCAACAGGCTTCCCATTCTTGTAGGTTCTGCTGGGTTTGGACAGTAGGGATGCCTGGCAAAAGATGGAGAAGACATGGTGCTTATTCCCTTGGCCCTCTTTCCGCCAGCTGTTCCCCAGCCGGGTCACTGATGTCTTCAGAAGGACACAAGGTGGCTGACTGCATAGGACTCCTTTCAGTTCTCCTAACCTCTCTTGCCATCTTGGATCTAGAAGTGGTAGCATTGTTTACTACTGGCTTGGAACCATCTGTTTACAGGGACTCTGATAAAATGAGCATGTAATACTGCATGAAGCATGGGTAACAGTAGTGGGCTACAATTGAACTTCCTTTTACACACAAGTATAGTTTCCAGGAGTTATTGATTACATTTTTCTTCCTATATATCTCTTACCTAGTTTACCTGGTACACTGTTGCATCTTCTAGACTTGCTTTTGCTACCTCCTGTGCTGAATCTCAATTCCTCCATTCTACATCCCTTCTTCAGTTACTCATTTTTCCTATACCACCTTAGTCTTCTAAATCAGTGTTCTAGGCTGGGGAATTAGCTCAGTGGTTCTGGCGTCTGCCTTACAAGTGAAAGATCCTGAGTTCCATCCTGGTGCCAAAAAAGGGGGTCACTGCTAAATCAGTGCTCTTGGGTGGTTCAGGATAAAGAATTTTGAAGTATTTCCACAATGATTCCAATTCACTCATGCCCACTTTCCTGAGAATTACAGGTCTTTTAAAAGCCTTTCTAGTTCTAATAACCCCTTTCTGGGGCACTGGTTCTCAGTCTTGTATTTGTGATACTAATAACATTTTTTAAGGGTAAGGGTAGCTAATATACAGTTGCCAACTTTTTCTAAACTAGAGTGTGTGTGTGTATATGTGTATGTATATAGATATGTTGTATATGTATACACACACACAAATGTCATATGTAGTATTTTTGTCTGTTCTAAGGTCTTACTGTAGCCCAAGCTGCCTTTAAACTTGTGATCTTCCTGCCTCGGCTTCCTGAATGCTGGGATTACAGGTATGCCCCACCACACCTGGCTTAGAATATATTTAAGAGCCATAATTTATTACCAGTTTCTCATAAATGACATTTTGACCAAAAATGCACTTTAAAAACAATATAACATTTGCCCTTTAGGTCCACACTGGTGGTGCATGTGTATAATCCCAGTGCTTGGGTGGTTGAGCTGGAGGTGTACTCTGAGATGGAGGCCAGCCTGGGCTATGTACTGAGTTCAAGGCCAGGCTGAACTGCAGAGCAAAACTTATGTCAACCAAAAAAAAAAGCCCATTAAATCTATGAATACTCTTATTCACTATTGGACCATATTGAATTTTTCCAGTTCTTATGGCTGACTAGAAAAAGCTCTCAGCTGCCCTTGGCCCGAGTGCTCTCTTGCTCCAAGTATCAGCCCTAACATCTGCCATTCTCTGCTTTAGAGCTGTCTTCCTATGATAGCTACCATCATGGAGCGGGGTTTCACACATGTGCATGTATCTGATCTTCATGAAACTTTTAAATAGAACACAAGTCCGGAGAGCTTAAATATGTAATGGCTGGTCTACATTACACATTTCAAGGTCACACTCGTGCCATACCCTAAGGAGTTATGATCACAGTTTCCAGTACTGTAAGGGTAACACTTGGGCAAAAATAGGATGAGTTTCAAATAATCAGTATGTGTGAACTTTTTTAAAGTTCTAATTTTATTCACCTTGCAGCAGGACTTTAATTTACCTACTTTTCAAAAACTTATTTCAGGCGTAGTAAATTTTAACTGCATCTGTGAGTCAGGCTCATTTGCTCAGTTAATTGTTCAAGGCTCATCTGAAACACTGGGGATTTGTCACATTTTCTTTTTCATTACTGAGCTGGTTTCCTAAGAAACATGGGTGACTGTGCACCAGTGCGCTGACCTATTTGGCAGATTGACTGGACTGAGAACTTAACCTCTGACTTCTCCCTGAGCCCATGGACTGTAGGTCCTGGTTTCACTCAAAGACGAAGGGGAAGGAGGCGTCATCATTTCTACCCCAGGGAATGGCTGGCTTGTTCTGTCTCAAACCTGTATGTGTCAACATGATAGTAGCACCTAAATGGAGAAGCAAAGACCATGGTCATATTTATCATTATGAGGAGACAGTATGGAATAAGAGGAGGAAATTTTGGTTAAAGCAGGCATGGTAGCCCATGCTTGTAATCCCAACACTTGGGAGGCTGAGACAGGAGGCTCTCCATGAGTTCTAGACCAGCAAGAGCTATACAGTTCAAGGCCTGCCTGAACTACATAGTGGAGACCTGTCAAAAAAATTTGGGGGGGTGGTTAAGAGTAAGTTTAAAAGTTGTGGGGGGAAATGTTAGAAATTTTCAAGTAAAGGAAGAGATTAAAACTGACAAGACAGAAGCTATGGAGGAACTGTGAAGGACCAGTGTGTAGTAGAACATTAACAAAATATACAAAACATCCTAATGAACTGGTGTGGACCTTAGGGGCACAAAATTTGAAAAAAGAAATTAAGAGTAAGTCCCCCATAGGGCTCCCAGGTACAGTTGTGCCAAGTTTGCACTGCCCACTTTCCGGAGGCACCATTCACATGGACAGCAATGGAAATGACTCTCCTAGGCCCGGGCATCGCACACTCAGACAGCCTTACCTGGAGTCCCACTCCTGACTCGCAGTTCAGCAGAGGCAACTGATGAAATGTGATGCAATTGATTATACATGATGTGAAAATTAACTGGTTGTGGATCAGCATAATTTTGGGTGTGGCTGAGGGGTTTTCCTGAAGGCAGAACACCCACCCTGTGTAGGAATAAAAGGGAAACACTTGTTTCTTGAGAGGCGCTCTCTTCACCTTTACCTTGGACGTGGTCTCCTATAGGCAGCACTTGCATGGGACACTACAATCAGCGAGTGCCCGTCCTTGGACTGGATCCGCGGGATCTCCAGTGCACAGATAAGCTCTTGTACTCTTCCCCGCCTAACTCCATGGACGGCCATTGTAAACCAGTCTTGGGGGGTTTAGATATTTGTATATCTTGCATTGTCTGTTTCTCTAGTAAGTACTGGCTGATATCTTAATAATATGGTTTTCTATTACTACATAAGAAATTAGCACAAATTTAGAGGCTTAAACACCAAATATTTATTATCTCAGTTTTTGTGGGTCAGCTATCCTAATACAGTGTAACTGGCTTAGAATTTCACTGGGCAAGATGTGACCATACCACCTTGAACACTCCCAGTCTCTGATTTTGAAAGCTGAGCAGGGTCAGGCCTGGTTAGTACTTGGGAGAATTTCACTGGGCCAAAGTCAAGATGTTGGCCAAGTCTGTGGTTTCATCTGGACTTCTGGCCTCTTGCAAGCTCAGTGATTGTCAGACTCCTGCTTGTGTTTGTGGAACTGTAGCCCTTGATTTTCTGAGGTTCTCTGGTGCAGGGCTCCTCGTCTGTTCCCAGTGCCGATCCTCTCTTCCAGTGCAGCTCGTGCCTTTCAGTCTTCTAATCTTCTCGGTCCAGCGAGAAAATCCTTTGCTTTTAAAGGGCTCACATGATTAAATCAGGTCTGCCTACTTAGTGACCTCACTTTATGGTCAACTAGTTTAAGACCTTAATAAATTTACAAAATTCCTTTAGAGGAGCTCCTAGATCAGCATTTGGTTGGCATTTGGGAGGTGAAGCATGTACATCAGGCCTTAGTTCCTTTCCTTGTTTCTGGCACAAAATAACAGACACCCTGCCTCTAAAGGATGAGAGGCTTACTTTGACTCCCATATTAGAAATCTCAGTCTTTGCATGGTAGGCGGCATGGTGGAAGGACCTGGGCCGAGGAAAGCTGCTAACTTCAGGCCAGACAAGAAGCTGAGAAGGAAACGTGGAGCCCAGAAGGGGGATGACCCTTCAGGCCACGCCCAGCACGCGCTCTTCTAACCAGGTCCCACCCACCGATGCAGAGCCTGGTGTAGTCCTGGAACCCAGTCACTTTCTACGAGCTTTTGGAGCTTGTGAGGTTTGGGGTGGGGGACACCCTGATATAAATGTGGACATTTCTTAGAAGTCTCTTTACTATGTTTGGTCTCTTTCCTGATCAAGGATTCTACTCCTGTAGTTAGTTGGTGTGTGGGAAAAAATAAACCACATTATTACATGTAGATTTCCTCCTAGTGTAATAGGCACACATACTAATACTGGATGTGCAGGGTTTTCTCACACACACCGAGCAAGCAGCTCTGCTGTGACGACCCCAGCTGGGAGTCCCTGCCTCAGTCTACCCGGAGACTGTCAATTTTTTTTTTTTTTTTGAGACAGGGTCTCTCTTTGTAGTTCAGGCTGGCCCTGAGCTCAGCCTCAAACTCACATCACAGCAATCCTCCTGCCTCTGCCTCCCGAGTGCTGGGATTACAGGCGTGAGCCACCACGCCTGGCACTGTGGTATGTGATACTGGTTGCTGCTGGGCGTGAGTCTCCACGCCCAGTATGGTATGTGGTTACCAGGGATGAAACCTAGGTCCTTGCGCTTGCAAGACAGGCGCCGGAACCACTGAGCTAAATCCCTGGCCCCGAGACTGTCATTTTTAAATGCCAGTCAGAGCCAGATGCAGTGTTGCATGCCACCACTTGGGAGGCTGAAGCAGAAGACGATTTAGGACTTGAGGTATGAGCTACCAAACAAGATCCTTTCAAAAAAAGCTGGTTGCTAGCCTCAGATTGCTTTACATGTTGCATGGTCAATGGGCTATAAATTAGTTTCCCATGACTCCCTGTTCAGGTTTGACTAATTTATGCGAGCAGCTGACAACTTAGAGGAACCCATATATTGGTTCCTTGTAAACATTACAAAGGATAAAAATGAAGAGGTGCACAGAACAAGGTATGCGAGGAGGGCCAGGGGCCGCATGACCTCTGGGTGCACAACCCTCCAGGAATCTTTACATAGAGTCTCCAAAACCATCCTTCGGGGGGCTTATGTCTCCATGGCATAGGCATGATTGAAGCTTAGATATCAGAGTCAAAATGTAACTGAGCAACAAAGACCCAAATCTTAAATACTAAGTTTCTGGAAGATAAATAAAATTCTTGAAGTCACACATAGGCAAAGACTTTCTGAACAGAACCTGGGCTCAAAAGGAAATAGTACCTAGAATCAACAAATGAAGTCATAGCAAATTAAAAAGCTGCACAGCAAAAAGAACAGAGTGAAGAGACAACCTATACAGGGCTGGGGACTTAGCTCAGTGTTTCTGGCATCTGCCTGGCAAGCATAAGGTCCCCCTGGGACCACATACCACAATTCTGGCCATGGTGGCTCACACCCATAATCACAAGCCTTGGGACTTAGAGGCAGGAGGATTACTTTGAGTTTGAGACTAGTCTGGGCTACATAGTGAGTTCAGGACCAGCCTGAACTACAAAGTGAGAGCCTGTCTCAAAAAAAAAAAAAAGATAACCTATACAATGGGAAAAACATTTTTCCAGCTATTCCTCAGAAAGATTAATATTTAGAGAATATATACAGAACTTATCGAGGTCTATTTGCACACACTGGTCATCTCAGCACTTGGGAGACTGAGTTAGGACTGCTGAGAGTTTGAGATCAGCTGGGGTTACATAATACATTCAAGTCTAGTAACGCCCTGTCTCAAAATAAAAAAAAAAAAAAAAAAAAAGGCACCCTCCCCCAATAAAAGACCTAATCCAAAAAATAGGCGTAGTGGTACATGCCTGGAATCTCAGCACTATGGAGGCTGAGGCAGAAGGAACATCATGAATTCAAGAGCAGCCTGGCCTACATAGAGGAATGGAGGCCAACCTGAACTATAGTAGCAAGACCTTGTCAAAAAAAAAAAAAAAAAAAGAGGATGTTTGTTGTTTGGGTTCTTTTTGGCCTCTGTGCAGCATACCTCCCTCCTGGGTATATGACAGGAACCCTCTGGGGTGAGAAGGGTCTTAAGACATTACCGATAAGCATAGGTCAGAGAATTTCTATTTGGCCAGCTATAAGACAAGTGGGGGAAGTTTAGTTTCTAGTCTGAATCCTGTCGTCTCCACTCATTAATCCTCCTGTACTTCAGCAGTTTTTAACTCAAGAGTTTATGGTCTTGAAATATAAAGAACCATTCAGTATGATCTTTTCTGACCCCAAACTAGACAGCTAGAAGTTATTTCAGAGACAGGGAGAAGAAGAATGTTAAAAAAATAGTATCTTTCACTGAAGAGGAAAGAAACCAGGCCCTTAATATAAAAACATGTTTCATCAGGTAAGTAAAAATTAGAACCATAGAAATTATCAAAAAGTTAAAATTCAAGATCAAGCATTATGAGGCTGAAAAATAGAGGGAGTAAAGTGTATGTGTGTGTGTGTGTGTGTGTGTGTGTGCGCGCGCGCGTGTGTGTGTTAATGGGGATTGAACTCAAGACTTTGTGTATACCAGGCAAGTGCTCTACCAATGAGCTATATTTCTATTTCTTTTTATTTTGTCACAAGTACTCACTAAATTGCCCACATTGATCTTTCATTTGAGATCTCCCTGCCTCAGCCTCCCTAGTAGCTAGGTTTATAAGACTGCACTACAGCTGGTCAGGGGGGATTCCCTCACCACCACCAAACTGAGAGCTGAACTCAGACCTTCACATTGCGTTACATCCCCAGATACATCATTCTTATTAGAGACAGGTTCTTCCTAAATTGCTAAATTGTTCAGGTTGGGCTTGACCTTTGGGTCCTCCTGTCTCAGTTGCCCAGAACTGGGATTATAATCCTGGGCTAGCAGGCCATTTCTCATGGCCTTCTTTGCCAGCCTTCAGAGCTGGCATAGCTAGTGAGGGGTTGGTTCATCTGAGTACTCAACTGTGGGAAGCCTTCCCCTTCTCCTTTTCGGTGCTCTGTCAGCTCCTCTCCCCTTGACCTTGCACTGGCTGCCTGCTGCGTGTTGCAGGATTACCAAACAACTGCAGCTCTAGTCTATGCTGCCACCTCTTGCAGGTCTGGAAGGGCACATTTGCTACATGTTTTGGAACTGACAGGAAAAAAATACAATTCATTCAGATTACCAAATGCTAAATCAACAAATGAGTTGAGACTCTTTCCCCTGACACTTCAGGCAAGCACTATTTCTGTAACCATGTCAAATAGCTAAGTCACTTGGTGACTTGGGGGCGAGCATAGAAATTGTGCTGCTCTTGTGCTCAGTCCTCTAGCTATTTCCTTCCGCTTTCTCCACAAAATGACAAGATAACCCAGACTGAGTCATCCACCCTAAGGAAGGTTCCCATTACCTATGAGAGTGGCAGTATATTATTATATAATTACATACTGCTAAAGGATGTGATCTAGTGTGAGTGAAAACAATTTTCAACTACTTTTGTTCAAAATCACCCATAAGTACATCTGAACACACACTCATGGATCAGTTATATTTCTTCAGATCTTTCCTAGATTATTTGTTTATACTCAACATTAGAGTTTGACTTATGTCCTTCTGAAATTTATATGTTCAGGCCAGGGATTTAGCTCAGTGGTTCCAGTGTCTGCTGGAAAGCACAAGGTCCCAAGTTCGATCCCCGGCACCACATACCACATTGCTGGGCATGGTGGCTCATGCCTGTATTCCCAGCACTTGAGAGGCAGAGGCAGGATGATTGCTTTGAATTCGAGGTTCACCTGAGCTGCATAGTGAGCTCAGGACTGGTCTGAACTACAAAGTGAGACCCCTGTCTCAAAAAAAAAAAAAAAAAAACAAAACTCTCAAATCCTAATCTCTAGTACATCAGAATGGGACCTTATGTGGAAATAGGGTCACTGCAGATAGAATGAGGCTTGAAAACTCAGTACAATGGGGCCTGGTCCAGTTTACTGTTGTCCTCATAAAAAAAAAGAATTTGAGCACAGAGACACAGCCGTGTGCAGATGAGGCAGAGATGAGGGGCTCCTTTTCCTGAACCGAGGGATGGGCAAAGTTCCCAGCAAACCACCATATTGGGGAGAGGCATGGAGCAGACCCTCCCACACGGCCCTCTGAAGGCACAAACCCTGCCAGTTCTTTGAGTTTGGACTTACCTCCAAAACTAGATGATAATAAAAACCTCATGTTTAAGCCACCTGTTGCTATTACTTTGGTGTGGCCACCTAGCAAACCAAGGAGTCCAGGGATGACAGACAGGCACCACAGGGCAGTTTAGCTGGAAAGACAAACCAACTCAGGAAGTCTAACGTGAGTCCTGAGACTCCAGTGATGTCAGCCTCTGCCTTCACCTCACCAGCTGCCGGAATTACAGGCACGCGCCACCTGCCTGCTATGCTTGCAGGACATTTGGTCTGTCTTCAGGGATCCACCGTTTTTTTCCTCCTGTCCTTAATGTTGCAACTTTATATATTTCATGAACATTTATTTGTGAGTCATCTAAAGCAAGCTTAGGGAGAAAGGTATAAATGAGCTAACAAGTGAGTAAATAGCTGCTGCTCTTCCCTTTCACTACTTTGCATCTAAACAGAATTTACTATTTTCCAGAATACAATGAGCACTTTCAGCTTCTGCTCTACTTACTGAGTTCGCAGTCATCTAATACCTTCTTCCAGGCTCTTTGGAACTTCAACCACACCTTTTCTTTTCTTTTTCTTTCTTTCTTCTTTTGGCACTTTGTAGAATTAATTTAAAAAATTTAAAGATTGTGGAATGTGGCACAGTGGTGCTGTGACACAAAGTCCTGAGTTTAATTCCTTTTAAAATTGTATGTATTTTTTCTATTTATTTCCTGAGTAGGAGGTATATTCAGCAGGTGCAAAATTCTGTTGTGTTGTTTTGTTTGGATTTTTGAGACAGGGCCTCACGAGGTAGCCCAAACTGGCCTTGAACTCGGAGGAATCCTTCTGCCTCAGCCTCTGGAGTCTGGTGCCTTAGACTACTCGGCCATCCTGACACCCTGCCTACCCCAGCCTCTCAAGTGCTGGGATGACAGGTTTATGCCACTGCACCCAGAAGTAGGTATAAAATCCCCAAGAGACAGTGGTGCAAAGAAACAGGAGTCTCACCAGTTTCCCAGGTTCCTCGGGTTGTCAGTTTCTTCTTTTCTTCCAGAGATAGTTTCTGCATGCATCAGCAAATATTTTCATCTTACTTTTTTTTTTTGTAAAAGACAAATAAAATACACAGTAGGCACTGTTTATTTGTAAAATTTTATTTTATTTTAAAGCTGGACACAGTGACACATGCCTGTGATCCTAGCACTGAGTAAACTGAGCAGGTTGATCTCAGTGACATAGTGAGGACCTTTCGCAAAATAAAATAAAATAAAAATAAAAATTAAAATTAATCCTAGGATTCTAGAAAGCTAAGATAAGAAGATCACAAGCTTATATCCAGCCTGCCTCAGTCTTAATGACTTATTAAGACCCTCTCTCAAATGAAAAAGAAATGAGGCTGGAGATATAGCCCAGTACTACAAAATAAAAATGAAATGCAAGGCAAAACATTTATCTTGAAAATCAGTGAATGCTAGAAAAAAATATGTAATCATAACTAATAACAAGCTATTAATACATGTAAAGCAAAAACTGGAAGATTTGAAAAAAAGTAAATATATTAGACCACAAAAAGTTTCACTGTGTTTAAAAAATAGATATCATGGTGGTTCATGCTTTTAATCTCAGCACTTAGGAGCCTGAGGCAGGAGCATTAGTACAAGTTCAAGGCCAACCTGTGCTATACAGTCAGTTCAAGGCAAGACTGAACTGTATAGAAAGATCTTGTCTCAAAAAAAATATATATGCATATATATATATATATATATATATGATATATCAGGTAATCAGATAGCATACATTGCAACATCTACGCCTGAACTAGCATAAAGTTAAAAATCCACAATGGAAGGAATACTGGAAAATTCACAAAATCATAGCATTATGGCCTGTGTCTAGGTGTCTTTTGAAAACCTCATGCAGATGAGGTGGAACTTTTTCAGAGATGGCTGAATCTGGTAAAGTTTGGTACTGACTATGTTTTTCATCAATCATAATATTGACCAAATAAACCTAGTAAAAATTGCATGAGTCCATCCATAGCAAGGCGATTTGATCTTTTTATTTTTTTGGAGATGAAATCTCACTGTGTATATTAGGATGGGTTTGAACTTAATATATAACTTACTGGCCATGAGCTCATAGAGATCCTTCTGCCACAGCCTCCCAAGTGCTCATATGATAATAGTTTTGAGAAACCTTTATTTTTTGAGAGAACTTCTCACTATGTAGCCTAGATTGGCCTCAAACTCATTTGTGTCTCAATCTCCAAAAGGCTGGGATTACAGGTGTGCAGCACCATGCCTGTCCTAGAAACATGTTTTTTCTGTACCAGGGATTGAACTGAGGACCTTGCACTTCGAGGCATGTGCGGCAAAACTGAGCTAAATCCCCACACAGAAATGCATTGTTATTAATATATTAAGCTTTAAAGACAATAGCAATTCCTTACAAATGTATACCCACACTGCCAGATGCTCAGAATATATTTTGCCTCATTACCCTACCTTAGTATACAGTGTAAACAATATCAGGATGCATCCATTGAGCTTACCACTCCTCACCTTGTACTTTCCTTTCCCTTACTTTCCTTCCCTAGTTGCCCTTCTCCCTTGAAAAATAAAAAACAGAAACAAATAAACAAAATCCTTTTGTTACCTGCTTCTTTTTCCTCTATGACTT
>PVIR01005120.1:64348-74419 GCA_004026965.1 Petromus typicus | reverse complement strand
TTCAGGCTTGCCCTGAGCTCAGCCTCAAACTCACATCACAGCAATCCTTCTGCCTCTGCCTCCCGAAGGCTGAGATTACAAGTGTGAGACACCACTCCTGGCACTGTGGTATGTGGTACTGATTGCTGCTGGGTGTGAGTCTCCACACCCAGTATTGAATGTGGTTACTGGGGATGGAACCCAGGTCCTTGTGCTTGCAAGACAGGCACTGGAACCACTGAGCTAAATCCCTGGCCCCTAGGTAGAACTTTTGGAAACATTTGCTTAGGTGAAGATTTTATGAATAAGACCTCTATAGCACAAGAACTAGTAAAAGGATCAACAAATGGCATCTCATCCTATCTAAAAGCTTCTGCACAGCAAGATAAACCACCAGCACAGTGAAAATACAACCAACAATTAGGGAAAAATAAATTTACCAGCTATTTCTTAATCTGTTCTTAATCACAATTTCAATAGCATATCTTACATAATTATAGAAAATAATTCAAAATTTGCTGGGAACCAGAAAAGACCTAGAATAGCAAAGGTAACCCTGAGCAAAAAAGGTATGGCAAAAGGTATTATAATCCCTGCATTAAAATTATAGTAGAAAGCTAGTATGATAAAACAGCATGGTAGTGACAAAAAATAGACCTGAGGGTCAATGGAATAGATTAGAAGATGCAAAAATAACTCCAGATATACTCAATTATTTTATCTTTGATAAAGAGCTAAACACTTTCACCGGAAGAAAGACAGGTTTAATAAATCATGCCTGAAAAACTGGCTTTCTACATGTTGAAGTCTAAAACTATATTCATACCTTTCAGCATGCATTAAACTAAAATAAACATGGATCAAAGATGCAAATATTAAAATAGAAACATTTAATCTACTACAAGATAAAATAGGTAGAACCCTCTAAGACACTGGGGTAGAAAAAGACTTGATAAAGCAAACCTCATTTACACAGGATCAACCACTGGGATCTCATCTTATTAAAAAACTTTTGCACAGCAAGAGAAAGTACCAACAGAGTGAAGATGCAACTCTCGAATTTGGAAAATAGTTGCTAGCTGTTTCTCAAAGGACTGCTATCTAGAATATATAATAAACTCAAAATAATCAGACCTCCTAAATGTAAAAAAAAAACCTGATCCACTAATGGGAGGACTTGAAATGAATAGACTCTTCTCAGATGAACAAGTAAAAAGAGCAAATAAATATATGAAAAAATGTTCAATATCATTGTCATTCAAGAGATGCAATTTAATCCAACTATCCAATTAAAAGACACACTGGTAAACTGGACCAAAAATAATAATAATAATAATAATCCAAAAGGTTTTGCAATCAAAAAAACTCATCTGATCCAAGAAACTATTTATAGACTACAAATTAAAAGATTGTAAACAACATTTCATGCACATGGACTGCCCCACCCCCACGGGTAAACAGAAGTAGCAATTCTAGTACCAGATATGCTAAACTTCAAGTTGAAGCTGATTAAATAGACAAAGAAAATCATTACATACTAATTAATGGGACAATACAACCAGAAAAACTAATAGTGAAGAATGTATATACATTGAATACTAGAACACCTATAGTCACAAAAGAAAAATGGTTGAAATTAATATATCAAACACAGGGCTGAGGATTTACCTCAAGTGGTACCTCACCTACTTTGTAAGCACACTGGCCCTAGTTCAATCCCTAGTACAGCAAAAATAAATAAATTAATAAAATAAGAAAATATGAAATAGACACAAACAACATCATTGAAAGGGATTTTAATACCTTGCTTTTACAAAGAGATTGTCCTACTAAAAACCAATAAATAATATCAGGGATGGGGCCGGGGAGTTAGCTCAGTGGTTCCGGCGCCTGTCTTGCAAGCGCAGGGACCCGGGTTCGATCCTTGGTCACCACATGCCATACTGGGTGTGGAGATTCACGCCCAGCAGCAACCAGTACCACATACCACAGTGCCGGACGTGGTGGCTCACGCCTGTAATCCCAGCACTCGGGAGGCAGAGGCAGGAGGATTGTGATGTGAGTTTGAGGCTGAGCTCAGGGCCAGCCTGAACCACAAAGCGAGACCCTGTCTCAAAAAACCTAAAAAAAAAAAAAAAAAATGAGAATCAAGTTGTGCCATATTCTGATACAAACTCACAATGCTGAATGTGATGATGTGTATTCATAATGTACCAATAAAAATTTGAATAAAAATAAATAAATGACTTTATGACCAATCATAGGATACTGGAGAAATAACAGCAAACCAGTCCAAAACCAAGATTAAAGAGAGAAATTATAAATCTTGGAGTGGAAATTAATGAAACTGAGGCTAAAGAATTGGTAAAAACATAATTAAATCAAAGAGCTATTTCTTTGAAATAATAAATATAATCAATAAGCTATTAGGCAGACTCATCAAGAGAAAGAGAGAAGATTCACATAATGCAATTAGAAATAAAAAAAATTGGAAGCACGGTGGACACTGTCACAATCCATAGAAATGGAAAAAAGCTTACATAGTGCGGAGTGGGAGTTGCAGGGAGGACAGGGGAATGGGAAAATTAGAATTAAAATATATCATATATAGGTACAAATTTTCAATGTTGAATGTGATCATAATGTATATCTAAAATGTACCAGTTATCTCAACATATGAAAAAAACATTAAACCAGTATCAAAAGCACACGTTGGGGAAAAGATAGCCTATTCAATAAGTGGTTTGGGAAAATTGGTTATCTGTGTTCAGAAGGTTAAAATTGAACCATTATCTCTCAGCATCTACTAAATTAAAATAAAAATCAACTAAAGATCTAAACATGAGCCACTTGATGGTATACTCTGAGCATCACTGGGACAACTCACTTTTTTTTAATGTATTGATTCTCCCAAATATTTCTTGAGCAGCTATCATGTCAACCAGCTGATAAATGATCTAAAATATGAATGAAAGTCAACCTCTCTTCTTTAAATTGTAGATGTTGGGTATTTTACTCCTGACATGAGAAATTGACTAAAATACGTTATTCAAAATTGACCGTGAATTTAAAATGACCATGTTTCCTGTACTCGCATATAAATAACACATAGAGCAAGCAATCAAACAAGTAATCTATGGAGTGCATATCAAGCTCTTCTGCTAGTCATATAACAATTTGTGTAGTTAGAATTATGAATGAATACAGATTGTTTGATGATATTAAATGGCACTTAGCTTTTGTAATAAAGTATATTCTAAATCATAAATAAAACATTAAGGATTTAATTTTTTCTAGACATAATATACTGTGTGTTTGAGGGAGAAGATCAAACACATACATACACGCACATAGAGCCTGAGTCTAGTGTTTAATCTATTCTAAATTGTTACTATATAAGTAGAAATCTAGGGTCATATCCATAAGTACTGTACTCAGCAAACATTAATATATTATGCTTCTATTTGGAGTTCCTATATATGCATCCGAGAATAGAATATTTATCAACTTTCCATATTAGTACTAATCAGTAATGAAATATGTGTGGTATCTATATTTTACACAGGTATTAATAAAAATAGATGATAGCCATTCACCTAAAGATGTTTAGCCTTTTAAACAGTTTGTTTTCATTTTTCCTTTGAAAAGATGCATAGGTTAGAGTCACATAAACATACAGCTTCATATATAATCAAGGATACAGTTGTATCTCTAAGGCTTTGATCTCCAATGCATTTAAATTTAAAATTTAATTGTGTTAAAAATAAAAAGTAAAATGAAAAATTCTGCTCATCAGTTGCACTACTCAAATGTCAAGTGCTTAAAAATCACATACAGTTAGTTACTACCACACTGAAATCTGTAAATCTCTACATTTTCTTTCCTCTCAGGAAGTTATATTGTAAAATACTATTCTAGAGTTCAAGTAGCCATGAATTACTTTCTGTAAAACAGTTAAAAAGCAGAGATACCTTTATCACTTTCAATTCAACATATCTAAAAGTAAATTGACTGTAATTCAATAAATATAACTTCTCTCCCTTAATAGCTACATCTATTAGAAAAATAAATCAAGTGCTTTGACTGGGAATTTTTGAGTTCCTAATATATGTTGGGTCCTAATCTCATGTACCAAAAACACAGCGGTAAAAGATACATTCCTTGCCCTTACAGTCTCTGACCCTATTACATATCTTGCCATTGCTTCACATTTCCCTCAGAATCGAAGTGGTAGATTCCCTGGAACTGACAGTATGTTGATTTCTCTGTATTCATGCTGACACAGTCTGTATTTGAATTCTAATTACTCTCTTACTTATATTCAAGGCCCTCTGGATGGCATTACCAAACACTTATCCTATGCACCTTGGTTGTTTCTGCCAAAGTAAGCTAAGAAAAACAGAAAGAAAGGGGCAGTACCAGAAAGAACAATTGCAAAGTAGGAAAATAACTGAGCAGACGAGTATCCAGGAAGCAAGACGTATGGAAGCATATGGACATATTATCATAGTTCTGGCTTATGAGGTTGGAGGGATCAGAGCAAAATGTTTTCTTAAAATAAGCATCATGTACCACTCAGAGTTGTTTTTAAGGATTGTATAAAGACTCAGAGTGGGTATGAATGACACTTTAACATCTTTCACAAGTGCTGTATAGTTCTACCAATGTCACAATAACAAGGAGAAAAGTAACAACAAAAATCAATCAAAAATATCAACAAACCAACCACACAAAACTCTAGTTTTATTATAATCCTAAAATATCTGAAGTCAACTCCAAAGGTTTCCAAAATTACTTTGAATAAGTTCATTTCTTCATTTAATAGGAACTCACTACTTAAAAGTATATTTAAAAGTTACTTGTTCATCGCAGGCTTAATCAAATAAATTGCAAGTGACTCATACACATTTCAAAGAATGATACTGATATACATCACTAAATAAATGTAAAACTCAAAAAGAATAACAGTGCATTGCTTCTAAACCAAAAAGTTTCAAAATGTAAATAAAAACATGAACACATCATTACTAAGTTTCAAATATCAATGTATATTCATAGGGAATTAAATCATGTGTACAAAAGACATTCTTTCCTGTAGGAACTTCTGAGTACAATCACACAGTGGGAGAAACTCTTGCAAAGTATTTTGTTAGTTAATCTTGAATCTCAGCTGGCTTGGGAAATGTCTGGAAGGTTAGTACAGCACATTTCTAGGAGCTGTGTGTGGACGGTGTATGTGTGACCTTAGGTATCACATTTGCTAACCGATCTTTTCCTCAATGGGCCTCCCCTGTGCAGAGACTTTTGGATACTGTGAACCGATGAGCTTTTCTCTGTCATGGCCCATCTACCATGAGGCTTCTGCCTCACAGCCAGCTGACCGTGGACTTCAGCCTCTGAACTCAGGAGCTGAAACAAACAGCTCTTCCTTAAGTTTTGGAGGTCACGTGTTTTGTCCCAGATTGAAAGTTAAACACTACAATTAGTTGACCTACTGTGAAAGAAACTCTTGTTAAAAGGAGTTGTACTTTATATATTGGAAGAAAATGAAGCTTCATCTGTTATTATATTTGAACTCCAAATGATAAATTTATCTTATACTTTTGTGAGCCCCACTTATATTATGTTTTATCTTTCTTTTATGTTTTGTTTGTGGAACATAATTTTTAAAAGTATACTTTCATATACACTATATGGTGGGATGACTAGTACAAGAAATCTGTTTGTGTGTTTTAAAAATCACTCTTTTGAAGTTTAAATTCATTTCTCAACTTTGTAAATAGTAAACTTCAGAAGATACTAAAATAACATAATACAAGCTCAAGCTAGTGACATTTTTTATACAAATTTGAGATTTTTCTGTCAAATAATATGTGGCCTATCTAAATAAAAACCTTTACAAAGTCATATAATACTGATTAATAATCATATAATACTATCTAACATCTACCTCTTTATCATATTTCTGAAATATTGAATGCCTTCTGCTGAAAATACATGATAAAGATTCATTTTTAAAAGCTAATCCGTATAACTTTAAAACTGTGAATTGGTTTTTATGAGATATAACTTCAATTACAAGTCCTTAAAGTCAAATATTTATATCTAAAAAAACACAAAATTTGTTCATAAAGACAAAAAAAAGAATATTAGAATTTCAGTGCATTTTATATTTTAACTAAAAATCAATGTAAATATAACATCACATTTCACTAAAATCTAAGATACTGAGTACTGATGATTTCGTTTTTGTTTTAGTTATGTTCTCCTCACAGAGATGCAACACCTGGCTCCCAGAACTCTAATGGAGGAAGGGTCTATTTTGCCTCAAAGGTTGTAGAGGTTACAGTCCAGAGACATCTGGTTCCAAGGCAGGTGGCTGACAATGGGGTGCACCACATGAGAAGCGGCTCATGGCTTTAGCTGAAGCAGAGAGAGTAAATGAAGGAAGAAAGAAGACATGACCTTCAGGCCACGGCCCACTTACCAACCTGCTCTGACCTGGATTCATCTTCCAAAATCACATTTAAGTCTAAGTTCATTAGTGGAATAATCCATTGATGAGTTTCCTGTCCCCGTGGTCTAATGAGCTTGCAAAAGCCCCACCTTTGAGTACATGAGGCTTTGGGGAGATGTTTAGACATACACAATAACAGTAGGCAATTATTAGAGGACTCCTGGAAGAAGAGGAAGAGGTCTCGGTAGGGCAACTGACCGGACACTGGTAGCCTCACTGACAGTAGGGTGTGTGCTGTATATGCTCCCTGCAGTGAGTTTATAGGTATATATTGTTAATAAAGTGGCCGACACAGCACATCAGACTGAAGACAATAATGCAAGCATAGGAACTGAATAATAGATTACCAAAGTTAATACTTCTGATTCAGGCAGGAGCTCTTCTCAACATTCGTTAAGAAAAAACATTAAGACAAACTAATCAAGTTCATAAATCAAGGGTGCATGTATAAGAAATTTTGTAGGATTTGCACCTTCACTTTCTCACATTAAAGAAATGATATGAGGAGGAATTCTGGGAAGCTGACTGTAAGGTAAAAGCTGGAGACCACTGCCTCCCTATAAATTGTTCTTAAGCCTCAAAACAGCAGTTTGGGGGCAAAAAGGAAGGACAGCAGAGAAATTTAGATCAAAGAGATCAGAAGTAAATATCAATTAAGGCCAAAGAAAGAAGAGAGACCTAAAGAGTCATCCGTCCCTTCTTCCCTCTCTCCAGAGGGGGAGGGGCAGCCGACTCTGCCGGGACCATGCATAGGTGCCCCAGCGGACAGCTCACAGCTGGCCTTTGAGACACAGGTTCACGGCGAGGAGCAGAACTGCAGGAGGGACCACAGCAGCTGCATTACATTGTGTTAAATTAAAACTGAATTCACGGGAGAAGACAAAGGACCCGTGAAAGGAAGCCCCGCCCAATGAACTTATTCAGGTCTCCGAGCTTCTGCGGGATCCACCAAGATCCTCTCTACCACAGTAAACCTGCAACCACAAGGCCTCCAGCTCTGGGAAACCCCAACTCTGGACTCCAACTAGGACCCTGGTTCCAGCCCCACCTTCCGCTACACTGAAGGGGGCGAGCCCCTGCTCTGAGAACTGCAAACCTCAGCTTCTGTGAGTTTGTGGATCCAGTGCCACCTACAAGACAAAGGACCTACATTAAGAGAACCAGCAACCCCAACAAAAATCCCTGAGCCTGATGGCTTCAATGCTGAATTCTACAAAACTTTTAGAGAAGAGTTAACACCACTACTCCTCAAACTCTTCAACAAAATTGAAAGGGAAGGAGCACTCCCAAATTCTTTTTTTTTTTTTTGAGATAGGGTCTCGCTTTGTAGTTCAGGCTGGCCCTGAGCTCAGCCTCAAATTCACATCACAGCAATCCTCTTGCCTCTGCCTCCTAATTGCTGGGATTACAGGCGTGAGCCACCACGCCCGGCACTGTGCTATGTGGTACTGGTTGTTGCTGGGGTGAGTCTCCACGCCCAGTATTGTATGTGGTGACTGGGGATTGAACCTGGCCCTTGCACTTGCAAGGCAGGCGCCGGAACCACTGAGCTAAATCCCCAGCCCCCAAATTCATTTCTGTAAGCAAGCATTACCTTGATTACAAAGCAGATAAAGACCCAACCAAAAAAGAGAATTACCAGCCAATCTCCCTAAAGAACATTGATGCAAGCTTTGTGCAGTGGCAGTATCATAGCCAATGAGGTTTATCCAAGGTGCAATTATTGCTAATTGAAAGAACATTGATGCAAAAATCTTCAATAAGATACTAGCAAACAGAATACAGTGAGTCTTCAAAAAGATCATACACCCTGACCAAGTTGATTCATCCCAGGGATGTAGAGTTAATTCAACATATGTAAATCAATAAATGTAATACACTACATTAACAGACTCAAGGACAGAAACCATATGGTCATCTCAATAGAGGCGGCAAAAGCATTTGACAAAATCCAACACCAATTTTTTATCTAAACCCTGCAGAAAATTGGAATAGATAGTCTGTATCTCAAACTAATAAAAGCTATTTATGAGAAACCAACAGCCAGCGTCACACTAAATGGTCAAAAACTGAAACTTTTCCTACTAAGATCAGGTACAAGACCAGGATAACCACTTTCACCACTCTTGTTCAATATTGTGCTTGAAACATTAGCCACACCAATTAGGCAAGACAAAGAAATAAAAAGAATAAATGTAGGAAATAAAAAGGTTAAATTGTCATTATTTGCTGATGACAAGATACTCTATCTAGAGGATCCTAAAAACTCAACCAAGAGACTGCTAGACCTAATCACCAAATTTAGTAGTGTAGCTGGATACAAGGTTAGTGCTCAAAAATCATTAGCGTTTACATACACAAACAACAGATTCACTGAGCAAGAAATTGGGGAATCAAACCCTTCTTGGTAGCATCCAAAAGAATGAAATATCTAGGAATCAATATAACAAAGGAGGTGAAAGACCTCTACTCTGATAATTACAGCACTCTGAAAAAGTAGATAGAAGAAGATACCAGAAAATGGAAAGACTTCCCTGTTCATGGGTTGGAAGAACCAATATCATCAAAATGGCTATACTCCCACAACTATTATACAGATTCAATGCAATCCCAGTTGAACTCCCAAAGGCATATTTCATAGATCCAGAGAAAATCCAGAGATTCATCTGGAATCAAAAAAGACCTAGAATATAAAAAGCAATGGTAAGCAATAAGGACATGATGGGAGATATTACAATCCTCAACTTGAAACTATACTACACAGCCACTCTGATAAAAGCCACATGGTACTGCCAAAGCAACAGATTTGAGGACCAGTGGAGTAGATTAGAAGATCCAGAAACAACTCTAGACGCACTAAGCTATCTCATTTTTGACAAAGGAGCCAAATGCCCTCAGTGGAGAAAGAATAGTCTATTTTACAAATGGTGCTGGAAAAATTGGACTTTAACCTGCCAAAGACTAAAGCTAGACCTTGCTCTTTCACCGTGTACTAAAATAAAATCAAAGTGAATTAGGGACCTAAATATTAAAACAGACACTCTAAACCTGCTACAAAACAGGTTAGGTAAAACTCTAAAAGACACTGGTTTAGGGAAAGATTTCATGAACAAATCCTCCATAGCACAAAAACTGGTAGAAGAAATTGATAAATGAGAACTCAGCCTATTGAGAGGTTTCTGCACAGCAAAAGAAACCAAGAGCAAAGCGAAAAGTCAACCAACAATATGTGAAAGAATCTTTACCAGCTGTTTGTCAGACAAAGGGCTTCTATCTAGACTATATAAAGAACTTAAAAAAATCAATCCACCCAAATTTAAAGACCCAATTTAAAAATGGGCATCTGAAATGAACAGATATTTTCAGAGAATGAAATATCATTTCTACTTAAATGGACATACCTTGAGGATATCCTCATAAGTGAAATAAATAGGTCACAGATAGATACATATCGCATCTTTTCTCTGGTATGAGAAAATGAAGATGTAAATGAGTCCTAGCATTGTATGTTATATATTGTGAAATAGAAAATGCTCAATGTAAAATAAGGTGAAAGGGGACAATGTTGAGATTGT